>PVJD01015302.1:8106-25015 GCA_004026545.1 Mormoops blainvillei | reverse complement strand
TCCCAAACCACACCCTCACGGTGGTCCAGTGGGGGTACTTCTGCATCCTTTCAAACAGCGTGGACAAGAACCCACATGGCTGCTACATCCTAATTTTCTCTCCTTTCTAAGCTGTGTGGTCCAGAGAGCACCAGAGAGAGAACCTCTCATGGCCTTCCTTTTCTCCTTCCCACATGGTCCAGAGCTCTAGCATGGCTGAGAGAGAGAGAGAGAGAGAGAGAGGGAGAGAGAGAGAGAGAGAGAGAGAGAGAGAGAGAGAGACTGGCTGCCCCCACACCTGGGTTTAAATCCTTGCACAGATTGTCCTCCATAATCCCATTTCTGACTCCTTCCACACTGGGTCACACCTGCCAGCACTCTGGTTTTTTCTGCCTTTCTTGGTTGCCATTGTTAGCCCAGGCAGACATGGCCCCATGACACAGAACTAACCGCCTTCCTGCTCTTGTGCAGGCACGGCAAGCCTCTCTGGCCACATCACAGCTTGGGGTAGAACCACGCCCATCTCCCTGGCTCTGAAAGACTCCCACAGCTACTTAATATTACTAAAAAGTTCTTTAGATATGCAAAGTAACCGTCAATGGCCCTGCTCTGCTTCCCTTTCCCCCAGCCAGGTTACTGGGGAAACTTTCCCATTTGGGGGGACCCTGATATTCCCTGTTACAATGGGATTACTGGATCATAAGATAGTTCTATTTTTAATTTTTTGAGGAACCTTTATACTGCTTTTCATAATGACTGTACCAATTTACATTACCACCAATAGTGCACAAGTGTTTCCCTTTTCTCCTCATCCTCACCAACACTTATTTCTTGTATTTTTGATAAAAGCCATTGTAACAGGCCTATGGTGATATCTTGCTATGGTTTCAATTTGCATTTCCCTGATGATTAGTGATGTTGTGCACCTTTTCTGTTGGCCATCTATATGTCTTTTTGGAAAAATGTCTATTTAGATTTTCTACACATTTTTAAATCAAATTGTCTTTTTACTATTGTATGAGTTTCAAAAAATATATTTTAAATAGTAACCCTTATCAGGTATATGATTCGCAAATATTTTCTCCCATTTGGTTGGTTGCCTTTTCATTTTGCTGATCATTTCCTTTGTGATGCAGAAGCTTATTAGTTTAATGCACAGTATTTTTTAAAAATTGGGGGGGTAGTAAAGATGGCAACTGAGTAGGTGGAAGCTGAGCCCACTTGTTTGTGCCCCCAGCACAGATTATCAACTGATATTCTGATAAGTGACCTGAACAGCCAATGAATCTTAGCTGATATGAATTTTTGAAACCAAGGAGTATAAAGGAAGCTTTGCACCATCTGGTAAGACATTTTATAAGTTGAAGGGGAAATACCCTGTCTGGTGCCTGCAGCAAGGGAGAGAATAGAAGTGAGAAAGTGCAGCTTAGTAGCTCCTGCCCCTCGTGGACTGGGGGACTGTTTCCACATAGAGAATACCCAACCCTAATCGGGAGAGACTGGGAAGGATATACGGATTCTGGGAGGCTCAGGCTGCACACACACAGCACGCAGCATGTCCATAGCTGCAGTGCCAACCAGGAGAGTCTAAGAGAGAAATTCTAGCTCCTAGAACTGTTGGAGGCACTGGCAGGCTGAGGCCAGCAAGAAAGGCCTTTTTGCCTTTTGGAGAAGTGGAGTGCATGGAGAGCTGGGCAGTGGCTTGCAGCTGCAGTGTGGATGCCACATAGAGACTTTTTAAAGAAAGGAGAAGAGGCGTGGCTGAGTAGGGAACTCATGCATGTGCTCAGCTACCATGCCAGCAAAGAGGTCAGAGTCAGAGCACGGTTTGTGCTCATTGAACCCAGCTGGCCAGGAAGAATAGAAGGCTGCAAGGTGTAGGGATTATGGGGTCCCATCCAGCATGGCTGGCATGCAGTGCACTGTACACAGAATGGAGGGTTTGGGTCCGAGCCTCTTATGAGAACACTGAGCTAGGAACAGGGCAGGCTAGAGTTACGTACCTGAGATTCTTTGCAGCCAGGCAGGGCCGCTCAAACCAATGAATACAAAGTTCTGGGAAGGGGAAGGTGTGCCCACCCCTCACCTGCAGGATTGCAAACTCTGCAGAATAGTAAGGCCAGGGTCAAGATCCCCCTGCCAGGTACATATCTACAGGGGAAAGAAAGAGAATCTCCAAAGGAGCCCTGTTTGAACTTTTATCAGACACTATTCTGGCTCCTCCTCAGGATCTAGTCCACTGAAAACAGCAGAGCAGAGAGATTAGAAATTGGCACAGCCATAGGTATTCAGGGCCCTGCCCAGCCTCACAAAGAGCTGCCATTGGTGCCAAATAGGAAAGAGCTGATCCTTTTACACAGATTGACCTTTCACATGAAACAGGCAACTACTTGATCAGAAAGTACACATTATTATAAATAATATGATCAAGACATGGGATGCAGGTGTGGGGGAACATACCCACCAACTTCCCTGAAGGCTGAACATTACCTTCCAGAGGGTGACCCAAGGATTCCACCCTCCTGATGGCACCAGAGGCCCCCTCTGGGGGAAGGTGGAGGTGGTACATGCAGTATAGTCAGATGTTAGATGAACCGCCCCTGTACCTTGTGCTAATAAAAAGCCATCAAGATGGGACAGTGGGGATCAGCCAAGCCTGAAGGAGACAGCCACAGACTGTGGATCACTTGTAGCCTCGAACAGGCTCCCTAAAGCTAGACTGGGACACCAGCTGACATCAGGGGCAGATCCTGAAGGAGGAGATGGTAGGCCAACAAACACTAGACTCTGCTGAGATGAATTCCACCTCACTCTTTCATTACTGGCGTTATTTTTGCTCCTGCATAGCTTTTTCACATTGTTTCTTTGTCTTCAATTTGTTCCTATTATTTCACTATTTTCTTAATTATATATATATTTTTTATTTTTATTATTATTTTCATTTTTATTTTAGCTTTAGTTCCAATCTAATATTTTACTCTTCCCTTCTCTCACTCCATTTTGTCTTCATCTTTTGCGTTCTTATTTTTGTTTTAAATTTTATTTTTGTCCCTTTCTATGCTTTGCTTCTATTCCTCACCCTTAGTATTTCTCCTCCCTCCATCTTCTCAAAACTTTCTTACCATTAGTCATCTCACATTCTTTCTCCCTTTCTTATGATATCCTTATTGTCATTCCACCTTTATTAATATTTGCTTGGTTGTCATTGATATTAGGGCCGTTGTTGCATTTCTTCAGTTTTATCCATAGTTGTTCACTGCTTTTGATTATAAGTCTCATACTTTACTGCTCCCCTGTCCTGCTGCATTTTGCTATCCTCTAGCCCTGTCTTATTTTCATTTTAAATTTTATTTTCTCCCTTTCTTGGCCTGATTTCTAACCCTCACACTTATTATTTCTCTTCCCTCTATCCCTCAAAATCAGTTTTCTTCCTTTAGACTTCTCACAATCTTTTTTTCTTTTCTTTTTTTCCTTATAAAATCATCAGTCTCTTTCCACCTTTATCAATCTTTGCTCCTTTGTTGTGGATATTGCTGTGGTGGTTATTTTTCTTCAATTTGATTTCTGTTTCTTCACTAATTTTTTTCTCCAAATCTCAATTGTACTTTTCCCTTTTCTTATTCCAGGTTTCCCTATTCCTTTCCTATTTAATTTACATTGTAGATTGTATTTTTTCCTTCTCTGTGCCTTGTTTCTATTCCCTACTCTTACTATTTCTCCTCCCTCTACCCTCTCATAATCATTTTTCTTTCCATTAGTCACCCCCTATTCTTTCTTCCTTTTAAGTAATATTCTTATTCTCTTTCCACCCTTATTAATATTAGTTCATTTGTTGTGATATCACAGTAGTGGTTGGTTGGTATTTTTGCTGGTGTGGGTGTTGTTTGCTGGATTGTTTTGTTTTGTGCTAGCAGTTCCTGTATAACAGCATACAAGACGTGGTGGGGGAGTGACTCTCAATCAGCCAGCCAGAGGGGAAAACCCACCAATGAAAAAGCCAGCAGCAAGCAAAACTCAATTACAACAAGAGAGCCCACATCAAATGCATAAAGAGCACCCCTAGAGTATCCAGCTCAAGGAGGCTGCACTACTGACTCCCACAAGACTCCTACCACAGAAACCTACCCCACAAAGAGAGGGAGTCAAAGCAGATCAATCTAACATGCAGAAACAAACAAAAAGAGCCACCTAAAATGGTCAGACAAAGAAAGAAACCCCAATTGAAAGGAAAGGAAGGATCCCCAGAAAGAGTGCTTAATGAAATTGAGGCAAGCAATTTATCAGACATAGAGTTCAAAGTATTGGTTATAAGGATCCTAAAAAAACTCAGAGAACTACAATGAACTTAGTGGGAACTATATCAACATGAAAAAGGACATAGGAGCTACAAATAAGAACCAGGAGGAAATGAGGCCTACAATGTCAGAAATGAGGAATACACTAGAAGACATTAAAAGCAGGTGAGATGAAGCAGAGGATCAAATCAGCAAGTTGGAAAACAAGGCAGGAAGTAAAAATGCAGTCAGAGGAACAAAATGAAAGACCCCAAAAGAAAGAAGATAGTTTAAGGGGGAAGCAGGACAACATGAAACATAACAATATTCACATTATAGGGCTCCTGGAAGGAGAAGAAAAAGAGCAAAGGATAAAAAGCCTGTTTGAAAACATAATGACAGAAAACTTCCCTAACTTGGTGAGGGAAAAAGTCATACAAGTTTGGGAAGCACAGAGGGCCCCAATCAAGATGAACCGAAAGAGGCCCACTGCAAGACACATAATTAAAATGGCAAAATTTAAAGACAAAGAGAATCTTAAAGGCAGCAAGGAGAAACTGCTAGCAACATACAAGGGAGCTTCAATAAAGCTATGAGCTGATTTATCAACAGAAACACTGCAAGCCAGAAGGGAATGGCACAAAATATTCCAAGTAATGAAAAGCAAAGACCTACGACCAAGACTGCTATACCCAGCAAGGCTCTCATTTAAAGTGAAAGGCAATGCTGGCTGGTGTAGCTCAGTGGGTTGAGCATTGTCCTGCTAACCAAAGGGTCTCTGGTTCAATTCCCCAGTCAGGGCACATGCATGGGTTGTGGGCCAGGTCCCCAGTAGGGGACGTGTAAGAGGGAACCATACATTGATGTTTCTCTTCCTCTCTTTCTCCCTCCCTTTCCTTCTGTCTAAAAATAAAATAAATAAAATTTTTATTTAAAAAAAATAATAAAGTGGAAGGTGAAATAAGGAGGTTCCCAGACCAAAAAAAAAAAGTTCAAAGAGCATATCTTCACCAAACCAGCATTGTAAGAGATGCTATAGGGACTACTTTAGGAAGATGAAGAAAAGAGAGAGAGAGAGGAACACAGGCACGAAAGGAAAAAATTAAAATGAATAAATACCTATCAATAATAACCTTACATGTAAATGGATGAAATGTTCCAATCAAAAAATATAGGAGACTTTTCAGTCAAGATGACAGTGTAGGCAGACATGGCTCACCTCTTTGCACAGCCACATCAAAGTTACAACTAAAATATAGAACAACTATCACTCAGAACTATCAGAAATTGAGTTGTATGGGAGTCTGACAACTAAGGAATTAAAAAAACCACATCCATCCAAATTGGTAGGAGGGGCACAGATACTGAATGGGCTAGTTCCACATCCACATGTGGCGGATAAAACTTCAGGAGGGATATCTCAGCAGCGAGGAGTCCTAGCCCCACACCAGGCATACCAGCCCAGGCTTCCAGTGCCAGGAAGATAAGTCCCCACAGCTTCTGGTTGCAAAAATCAGTGGGGACTGAGTCAGTTGAAGAAACTTCTGGAGCCCCAAGCAGTTCCTCTTAAAGAACCCACACACAGACTCACCTACTCAGACTTACTCCATCTGAGCTCCAGTGGAAACGTAGCGGCTTGAAAGGCACCAGTGGTATACAGAGAGAAACTGAAGTGTCTGGCATCAAGGTGAGCAGAGTCATTGTCCCTTTACTTAAAGCTCTGCCCAGAGAGCCAGCAAGCTGGTGCCATATCTGAGACACCATCAACATGGCTGACACTGTTTGAGATCCCCAGAGACTCCAATCCACCTATCTTATGAGGCCACCCATGATGTTTTCTATATGAATGGCTGGCATTGGCTCATGCTTCACAACTTCCTAAATCCTATCAAACAAGCAAGAGCTGGCTTCGGTGGGTCCTGCACTAGCAGCAGCCAGCTTAGATTCACAGCTTGGTTTCACCTGGGAATCTCCAAACCCAGCACAAGTAGTAGCCATCTAAGATTGCTTTATAGCTCAGGCAGGGTGCCCCAGGCAAAACACAGGTGAGCTTGGCCTGCACTGCCTAGGAAACTCCAAAGCCTGAAAACCCAGTGGAGAGTTACAGACCACACTGGAGCACCACCAACCTGCCCCTGCACAGCTGGTCCTCCACAGAGGGCAAAGGTTGGTGGTCAGTGGTCACAGCCAATCCTTGCAGGTAACTGGCCTGGGTAAATCCCTCCCATTGATCTGCCAAGAGCAACCACGACTCAACTACAAGAGGAGGGTGTACACAAAGGGCACACCTCAAGTACCTAGCTAGGGTGATAGGGGAGGCTATGCCACTGGACCCTACAGGATACCTACTACATTAGGCCACACTACAAAGACACAAAGTCAAAACAGCTCTACCTAATACATGGAAACAAACACAGGCAGGCTGCCAATAAGGAGACAAAGAAATATGACCCAAATGAATGAGCAGATCAAGACTCCAGAAAAAGAACTAAACAAAATGGAGATAAGCAAGCTTTCAAATACAGAGTTCAAAACACTGTTTATAAGGATGTTCGAGGAACTTAGTGAGGACCTAAACAGCACAAAAGAGGTCCAGTCAGAAATGAGGGATTCACTAATTGAAATAAAGAACAATTTTCAGGGAAACAAGAGTAGAGTGGTTGAAGCCAAGAATCAAATCAATGATATGGAACATAAGGAAGCAAAGGACAACCAATCAAAACAGTAAGAAGACAAAGAATCCTAAAGAAAGAGGATAGTATAAACAGCCTCTGGGACAACTTCAAGAAACCTAACATTTGCATCATAGGAGTGCCAGAAGGAGAAGAGAAAGAGCAAGAAATTAGAAATATATTTGAAAAAATAATGATAGAAAATTTCCCTAATTTGGTGATCGAAATAGACATGCAAGTCCAGGAACTCAGAGAATCCCAAACAAGGTGGATGCAAAGAGGCCCGTTTTAAGACACATCATGATTAAAATAACAAAGGTTAAAGAAAACGAGAGAATCTTAAAAGCAGCAAGAGAAAAACAGATAGTTATCTATAGGGAAATTCCCAGAAGATTGTCGGCTGATTTCTCCAAAGAAACTTTGCAGGCTGGAAGGGTTTGGCAAGAAATATTCAAAGTCATGAAAAGTGCAGACCTACAGCCAAGATTACTGTACCCAGCAAAGATGTCACTTAGAATCAAAGGGCAGATAAAGAACTTCCCAGACAAGAGGAAACTAAAGGAGTTCATCGTTACCAAACTATTATTGTATGAAATGTTAAAGGGACTTATTTTTTAAAAAGATCAAAATTGTGAAAAACAAAATGGCAAAAAATGCAAATCTAACAACAATTGGATCTAAAACTACAAACTAAGCAAACAAGAAGAACAGACACAGAATCATGGATACAGAGAGCATTTTGATGGTTGCCAGACTGGAGGTGGGGTGAGGGGGAATAAGTGAACAGGTGAGGGGATTAAGAAGTACAAATAGGTAGTTAAGAAAAGCCTTGGAGATTTAAAGTACAGTATAGGAAATGGAGTAGGCAAAGAACCTATATGCATGTCCCATGGACATGAACAATGGTGGGGGGATTGCCTGAAGAAGTGGGGAATGCTGGCTGGAAGGGGGCAAAGGGGGAAAAATTTGGACAACTGTAATAGCATAATGAATAAAATATAATTAAAAACAAAAAGGACAAAAAATGATATCTTATTTAGTCACAAACACAAACATGAAATATGGATTCATCCTACAACATGGATAAACCTTGAAAATATTATGGTAAGTAAAAAAAGTCATACACAAAAGGCCTCATATTGTATGATTCAATGTATATAAAGTTTTCAAAATAGGCAAATTCCCCCAAACAGAAATAAGTTAAATTTTTCAGGATCTTGGAGAGGGGGAAATGGAGAGTGACTTAAAATAGATACGGAGTTTCTCTTTGGAGTGATGTAGTGGTGATGTATGTATAACTTTGTGAATGCCCAAAGGTGTTGAATCATATACTTTAAAAAGATATATCTCAAAGAAAAAAGATGTACTAAGTCTCGAAGAAAAGATTTACATGCAATAAAAACTTTTCTGAGTTTCCTTTTTGTGGCGAACTACTATTTGCAAATGTTCAATAAGAATGTCCTTTTCAATGACTTGGTTGGGTAGCTCAGTTGGTTAGAGTGTCCTCCTGATATGCCAAGGTTTTAGGTCCAATCCCCGGTCAGGGCCCGTACAGGAATCAACTAATGGCCCTGGCAGTGTTAAGTCAGTTGGTTAGAGCATCGTCCACATGCTCCAAGTTTGCAGGTCCGATCCCTGGTCAGGGCACATGCAAGAAAAAAATGAACGAATGTATAAAGAAGTGGAACAAGAAGTTGATGTTTCTCTCTCTTTCTCTCCTTCCTCTCTCTCTCTCTCAAATTAATTTTAATAAATCAACCAATGAATGCATAAATAAGTGAAACAACAAACTGATGTTTCTCTCCCTTTGTCTTTCTCTAAAATCAATCAATAAATTTTTAAAAATTTAAAAATCTGTTCTCTTCTTTACCAGAATATAATTAGATTGATTGTGAAATCAAGGCTCTAGTTGGAATGTCATATTTGAGAAGGATGCTTATTTAATCAAGTATAATAAGCCACTTTAAGGAAAAAAAAGTTGACTTATGGAAGAAACGTCTATGAATCCTTGTACGGAAACCTGGCTAGGTGCCTAGTTTTGAGTACTCCTGCCTCACAGGTGATAAGGAAGGTTACTTAGGCCAGGAACCTAAGAGAATTTTAGGGACCTCAAGGAAGAAATTCATCCAAATTTGTAGAAATTGCAGGTGTAATATGGTGAAGAATTTTGGGGGCTTCATTTCATAACCTCCAGATAGCAAAAGAGAGGCTTTTAGAATTTTAGTCCGACATATTCCTTATGAAAACTTCCAGACAGAAGTTAGTATGGTAGTCTTATTATTAGTTCAATGCCCCATCGCTGTAGATTTGCAAAGCAACCTCAAGGAGGCCTGTGTGGTTAATTAACACATGTTGCCCATATGTAAATAATTAGGCCAAATATAATGAGACGAGCCCTTTCTTATGAGAGTAGAAATAATTTTTGAGATTATTATGATCACAAGTTTGAGACAAAAGGCATTGTTACAGAAAAGGGCTAAAAAATATTACTGAATTTATTTTCAATGAACACTAAGTGTTTCCTAGTGTACTTACCCAAGTTATCTTTTCCTGCAGATTTTTTCACATTTTATTTTCTTTAACTGAGCTATTTTGCACTCTGCAAGTGTGGAAACTGGTAGAGCAGCCCCCCCTTATCCACGGAGGATACGTTCAAAGAATCCCAGTGGATGCCTGAAACTGTGGGTAGTACCAAACCCTACATATACTATATTTTTCCTAAACATATGTACCTATGGTAAACTTTCATTTATAAATTAAGCAATGTAAGGATTAATAATAACTTAAAATACAAAATTATAATAATATACTGTGATAAATTTTGTGTAAATGTGGTCTTTCAAAATATCTTATTGTAGTATACTCACACTTCTTCTCGTGGTAAGATGACACAATGCCTACATGATGAGATAAAGTTAGGTGAGTGACATCGGCTTCTTCAGACTTGGATTGACAATGGGTAAGTGACAGTACAGAAAAGTGTTGATTAGGGAGGAACGATTGTTCCTCAAATGAGTTTTGTGTGGTGGAGGCCGGTTTTGCATCTATTAGTAAATTCATTTCAACATTCTTGATTGTTTTTATATATGTGTCTGCTCTTTGGTTTCTTTTTTGAAATAATTGTAACACCTCAATCATTCTCTCATTAATTAATATATCAAATAAAACATTTGACACATATTTATTGTATATATGTACAAGCATCATGATTTTATTTTTGTCAGAAGGTGCTGGGACAATGAATCAGAAAATGTTTCTTTTATATTAACAGTTTCTTTTGGATACCCTCATTTGGGAATTGTGTGTTCTGTGCTGGCGGAAGTTTACCCCAAGGAATGATTTGGAGGGAAGCGTCACTTTTGCCTTGACAATACACACCAAGATGTGGGCACAAGGTAACTTTTGAGACATAAGATATAACCATACTGGTATAACTTGGAGTCAGGTGCAGTTTGGTATGCTTTGCTATTTAAATTAGCGGATGATATATTCTCACTGGGAGCTTTTCTGAGACCTTGAATTGATCTACTGACTGGCAGTACAGACTAGTCATTCCAGACAAATTTACTTACATACGTTTGATGGATTAGGCTATGATCCAGAAATGTAGGATGCAAGAAAATGTGTGGTAAGAGATTGTTTACATTCTTCTGGTTAAAGAGGGATATTAGCACTTGCCAAGCAGGATCATTTCCTTACAGAGGGATTTTAACTTAAGAAAAGGCAGGGAGGGGGGTGGGGGAAGAGATTCTTGAAAGAATTAAACTTGGCTACCAGTTAAAGAAAGGAAATATTACAAATTTTGTACTGTTTGTTTCATGGTCATTCTCTGGATCCTATTTAACATCACATCTATGGTTTGAAAAGAAAGGAAATAAAATGTACCCTTTTGGGACTTTTGGTTGGGGATATTAATAATTTGGTAACAAAATCAATGTAAACCAAGCAGAACCTTTGTTTGTTTTTTTCCTGTTATTTTATTTTTCGATTACAGTTTATATTTAACATTACTTTGTATTAGTTATCAGGTATACAGTATAGTGGTTAAATAATCATATATTTTGCAAAGCCTCTGCTCTGAAAGCTGATTCTGCCAGCGAGAAGAGATGGATGGGAATTTTTGAAACCAGCACCTGGTGTACAAGTAACCAAAGGGAGGTAGAATCTGAAAAGAGACTGACATTTATGGAAATTATCCTCAGAAAAGTGTTGATGAATTTGAATTTGTATTACTTTTGGGGAAAAAAAGGAAAAAGGATAAAAGAGGAGCTGACTCTGTATCTAAGAGATGCCACCTTTTAGCACCCTAGCCAGAGAGTGTATAAGACTCTTGGGAATCTCTCTAGAGTAGATGGGAAAGCTTCATGTGTAGATAGGAGAAGGTTGGAGCACTGGAGGTTCATAATAGACACTTGTTTTTTGCTACTCAGACACAATCACCATCTCGTCTTTTGAAAATAGGTCACCTTTCCCTGGTCCTTTAAGTCAAGCAATTTTGAATTGTATCTTGGACATTATAGAATCTTATATCATGAAGGCTCTAGATTATTTCTCCAAAGAGTGTTAATTATTATTTTTAAAAAAGATTTTATTTATTAATGTTTAGACAGAAGGGAAGGGAGGGAGAAAAAAAGGGAGAAAAACATCAGTGTGTGGTTACCTCTCACACGCCCCCTACTGGGGACCTGGCCTGCAACCCAGGCATGTGCCCTGACTGGGAATCAAACTGGTGACCCTTTGGTTCTCAGGCTGGCGCGCAATACACTGAACCACACTAGCCACGGCATGATTATTATTTTTTTAAGTGGGAAGTTAATTTGACCAAACTTGAACTGTAAGCAGTTTTCCATGGGCTCAGACCTCTGTTCATTCCTTTTGTACTTAGCTGAGGTATTGGAGTCTGTCCCATTAATGTACGGTTCCGAGGCTTGAGCAGAGTTTATAAACAGAATTTAAGACTCCCTTTCCAGCTCACTTTATCTCAGATCCCATCCTTCCATCTTTCCAGGATCTGTGGTTGCTCTAAATTCCGTTCTCTGATTCTTCAGGCCAGAGGGAACTGTTTTCTATTAGAGTTTTAGGCGTACTATGGAATACTAACTTCAGTCTGCCCTCAGGGTAAAATCTGTAATGATGGGAAACTCATCCTCGTCTGATCCTTCTTCCAAGTTTTGACTCTTCTTGAATCTTTTCACTTTTTTGGTTCACTTTTCAGTTTTTGGTTGTTCATTTTTTAAATTTTTGGTCTGGATTTTGTAGTCGTTATTTGCGATGGGTGGGCCTGATGGACTCTTTCTGGGCCGTCTGAGACGTATATCACATGGTATCAGTGAGATTGAACCTATTTTCCCAAATCATAACCTGATCATTTTATTGACTTTTCTACTTTTGTCTCACTTTTGCTTCATCCCATGCATGCTTCCTAAACTACTTACACCAAGTCTTTATCATAGGGTCTAATTTACGGGTGACATAAATTAAGATTCACTCATTTATTAAATCATTTGTTTATTTATAGGTGTCATTTAATTTAATCATCTCAATACCCCTTAGAAGTACACTGTGAGGAAAACTTAAGCATTATCTCTATTAGACATAGTACTGAGTTTTAGTGAGTGTATCATGTCTATGATACTGTATTCGATAACTGGCAGAATATAACCTCAAAGCTAGGTGTGTCTGATTTTAAATCGTCTAGCATTGTGTGTTTTAGATTACTTTACTTATCTTTTCCTTGTTTTTTCATATGTACAATGAGGATAATAATGTATGTAACAGGATTATTGTGTTATTTAAATGAGATATTATGGATACAGGACATACTGCCTATAAAATATTAGGTATCACATCAGTCAGCTGTCACTATATCACAAACAATCTTAAATTCTCAGTGATTTACAATGACAAAATTTTATTTCTTGTTCAGGTTCACATTGTCAGCTACTGGTTGGGTGTTGTGATTCTACCCCAGACTGCAGGCCAAACCTCCTCCACTTGTTTCTTTATTCTGGAACTTAAAATAAAGAAGAAAACCTTATGCACAACATACTTTTCTGATGGCAGACAGCACAGAGATAGGAGACTTTTGCAATCTTGCAATGCTACTAAAAGTTTCCATATAGAATTGATATAT
Organism: Mormoops blainvillei; assembly: GCA_004026545.1. Classification (NCBI taxonomy): domain Eukaryota; kingdom Metazoa; phylum Chordata; class Mammalia; order Chiroptera; family Mormoopidae; genus Mormoops; species Mormoops blainvillei. Next base: position 11,957 of record PVJD01015302.1, on the reverse strand, counting down.
AACAAATATTCTGTTGGCCAAAGGAAGTCAGATGTCCAAGCCCAAAGTCAGTGGGCATGGGAAAGCATTTTACTCACAAAGAAGGAGGGAGCGAATAATTGCAAACAGTAATATAATCTACACAGTATAGTAAGAATTTGTACTTCCATGGTATACAGTTACTATTTTCCAACAATTGAAGTAGAAGGTGGATCATAAAAAAGACAAGGATACAAGGGAGTATTTTATTAAATGCCAGAAGAAAAAACAAGTTCAGACAAGAACTGCTATGGGCATTCAGAGAAAGTTTGTGTGTGAGTCACGAGGATGGTTAAAGGCCTTATGAATGAGAGGGGGCTTGCACTGGGTCTTGAGAGATGTTAGAATTTGGATGACAGTCATTTTAAGCAGCTGTAGCAGGATGAGAAAAGGTACAGAAGTGAACTAGTTTGGCCTTATTGTTGGGGTGCTTTTTGGAGGGCATCACTGGAGGCAGGTTGTAGAGCCTGGATTTTAGGCAGGTGATACAAGGAGACCTTAGGAATTTTTGATCACGAATCAGACTTGGAATGGTTATGTTTTAGAAAGATTGGCCTGGCTACCCTGTAGGAGGGAAGATAGGTGGTAAACAGTATTTCTCCAGCTTTATACACAGCAGTATTCTTCTTTCTTTAAAGTTGTACACTGGTTCTATGAGGCAAATATATGACAAAAATGTGGTGAGCATGACAAATATTTCCTCAATGCAGACTTGACTCCCACTAGTAAGAAACTGAAAATGATCTTACTTGTTTTTCTCTGAATCTCCTGTTTGACCAAATGAAGAGCATGCTTTAGTAGGAGACTACCTCCCACACAGGAAAACATAATTAATGTAATATATCAGATAGGCTGGATGTAAAACGAAACATGGCAAACTGGATAAAAATATCTGTGAACTATCATTTTATTTTGTTTTTGAACTAACCAAGGCAGGACAATTTGAAGAGTCTTCTGTTATGCACTTAAAAGAGAAACAATTTCTAAAATTTTCTGTCTTTGAATTTCTTAGCAAAATACAATGCCCAGAAGCTTTTGGAAAGCAGTGACAGTGGCTGTGGTAAGACTTTCCATCTATTATTTTATTCCATTATTTTTCTATTTGTTATTGATTAATTAATGACCTGTGATAAATATTTGTTATGCTAATATTGCTCTATTTTGGATTTTAAAATAGTAAAGTGGTTAGACTGAGATTATTTGATTTTCAAAATTAGATTTATGATTACCTAAGTGGCAAAAAAAAATGCATGTATTTTATCAACACTTAGACCAATCACTTAAAAATTAAGATTTTCTTTCAGATCCATTTGGGCCATCATTATTTATGCCATGAAACTACATTATTTTATAATTAATATGATATTGAAACTGGGTATCACAGCGCTTTAAAATATAGACAGATTAACATTTGCAGTCTTTGAGTGTATGACTGAGGGAGAGAGAACAGAATGAACATTTACTTAGCTGTTCCTCATACCAGGTGATGCATTAAGTGCTTTAGTCACTTATTGAGGCAGTAACTCTACAAAGAAGTTGTTATAATTATCCTTATTTCACAAATAAGGAAACTCAGGCTTTGAAAGGTGACGAGACTGCTCAAGGCTTCACAGCTAGCAGCAAGTAGAGCTGGTGTTCATATGCAGTTGACCTTACAGTCCAATCTCCTCTACTACAGAATGTCCCCACATTGTTCCATCCTCTTATTTCCTAACCTGGTGTTGATGGGATCTAGATTCTACATAGACCCTGGCATATATATTTTAGTTAATGGATGGTCTATATGTCAGTGATCATGATTTTCAGAAGTTCATATTAGAAATGTTGAATTAATACCATAAACCAGGGAATTAAATGTACAATTTTGCACTTAAAAATATTTACTTACTGTAAAAAACAATTTTATTAACTATTTCACTAAGTGGTCATAAACCATACCTATATTATTTAAAATTTAAGTTGTTTTCAATTTTCTATTTCACTGTAATAAACATTTTAATACATACAGTGCTTTCCTTATTTTGTATGATTTCTTTAGGATACATTTTTAATAATTATTGGGTCAAAGGGCAGCAAGATAAAAATTTAATACAAAATGTCCTATTTAAACAACATTTAATCTTCATCGAATTGAAAATCACATTGAAAATATTATGTTGAAATATTGGCTGTATCGGGGTCCAACCTCAGGCTTAATGATTTGCCAGGACTCACAGGACTCAGAAAGGCTATTATTCTCATGGTTATGGTTTGACAGTGAAAGGATGCAGGTCGACAACATGTGCATCATTGAAGTCCAGGAGAGGCCAGACATAAGGTGGTGCCGCCCGGTGGAGTTGTATGAGGTACCCTTAATTCTCACAGTTACAATGTGTGACATGTGTGAAGTCAGTGAACCAGGGAAGCTCTCTTGAACTTTGGTATCCAAGATATTTATTGCAGATGTCACATAGGTATGTGGTGCCCACATGACATACCTTAGCTACTCAGTCTCTAGTGACCTAAAGGCCAAAATGAGCCAGAAATACTCTTGTCAGGCAGGACAGAAGTTCTCTCCCAGGAGCCATCAAGGGCCAGTCCTCTATTTGAGAGCTGCTGAATTAATCCTTTACTGCACACGGTGTAGAAAGGTAGGATTTAAAAATTATAATATGGTGTTTAAAAGGCTTGGGCAGTGATCCAGTCCAAATTTTACTTTTTATGGCCTGGGTAAACTGTGGCTCAGGGCAGCTAAGTTATTGCCCCGTCGCATACCTTGTTAGTGATAGACAAAAATGCATGAGGATTAGTTGGGAGTTTTCCAACTAACTAAAACATTCTGGAAATGAATTGTGTAGTTTCATTGTTAAACAATTTTTTCCCATTAAAATCTTATTCTTTTTGTTCTCAGCTTTTTCGAATGTAGAAATAATACCTTCACTCCTTTTTTAAAATGCAGATGTCCATGACCCATCTTCAGAAATTCTAATTTGGTAAGTTTGGGTGGATGTAAGATTTTGCATTTTTATCAAAGTACTCAGTGATTTCTGGTATTGGTGGGTCAAGGACACTTTGAGAAACATAGTTTATATACATATAAATATTCCCACACCCAGATTAAATCATGCCATTGTGTTTGGGTTTTTTTGTGTGTTTGTTTGTTTGTTTTTGCCAGTGACTGGCTCTCCACTTTTTACCTAATTAAGTACCACTTTCTGCAGCCTGTCATTTCACTAACCACTAACTTACACAATATAGCCCCAAGTACCTTTTCTGTCACTATTCCTTAGAGCACCACTAGAATTGACCTTCTGCCATCCCCTGAACACTTCATGTGCATTTTCTTTATACTATAATTTGTTTCTGTTGTTCACTCACTGGAGTGACTGCCTCTTGTTTTTGTTCTCCCAGCATTTCTACCTCTCTCTTGCTCCATGTGGTCGGGGGCGGGGTGGTAGGCTTGGTGGTAGGACAGTCAGTTGCGTGTGAGCTCAGTAGTGGAGCTACATGTGACCCAGATCTGGCCAAATATAGTGCATGATCCAATCTGGGACAATCAATGATCTTCATGAGATAATATCTCATATAAATAAGCACACCGAGAGAAGGTCCTCTGTTCCCTCTGAGGTTACTAAACTAAGAAGGTATAGTTCTGCGGTTTTCTGTGACTGCGTCCATCCTATGTGACATGAAGGAAATCTGTCTCTAAATAGAAACAATGAGGCCCTCATACAAACAGAGGTAGAGCCAAACAGTGAAAAGAAATAATAAACATAATTGGTATTCTGTTTCAGTGGTACTCAAGGCCTGTCTCCTGTCTCCATCCCAGTTCTTCCCAGTTACATGAGCTAACA
>PVJD01015301.1:0-25458 GCA_004026545.1 Mormoops blainvillei | reverse complement strand
ACAATCAATAATTGGAACAGGGTCAGTGCTTAGCAAACCAGGAAGATTTCAATTTATCAAAGGATTTGCCACTCCAGACAGCTTATACTTTTGCTGATTTGGAATTTGCAATAGATGATGACAGAACAATGAACAATGGCTTTGCTATTGTCATCCTTCACTATTGACCTTCAGGCAGCACTCAAAAAAAAAAAAAAAATCCCAAGTTCTCCTGCCGAGTTGTTCCTGCCCCGGAAACAGGATGACTAGGTTTAGTAACAGTTACTCCCCTGAATGGAGAAATGAACAAGTTTTAAAGCTTGTGCAGTGTGAACTTACTGGGCTAGGAGGAAGGAGACCTGTCCACTCAGCACTTACTCATCATTTCCCTATTTAGAGTGACCAGATTTTCCTCCAGAGAACATTCGCCTCTGACTCTTAGCCCATGTGCTTCGGATGGAGGTGAATCCACTTCCTGTTCTAGGGGTGGTCGCAGGGCTCAGACCGGGCCCATCAGACCCAGCATCGCTGTGGTTTTAGGGATTGATTCAGGGATGGTCACATGATTCGACTTGATCCAGTGAGACACAAAGATACTTTTGACGGTAAAAATGAGAGGACCAGGCTCTTTACAGCTAGATGTGAATTTGGATTCAAACTTGGAGATACTGGTGGCCATGCTGCCACCACATGGAGCCTGAGATGAAGCCAATGTGGAGGCGAGCAATCCGGCAGAGAAACTTCCTTCTGCTGACATAAAATTGAACACCGGGGTCAGCTCGTGCCTCGACCTAGTTCTGATCTTCAACTTCTCATTTATGGGAATCAAGGCCAGTTTGGGTTGGGTTTTTGATCACATGAAACACAAAGAACAGTTTGGCCCTCAATTTCTAGTCCCAACTCTGCAACAAACTAGCCATATGACCTTGGGCAAGACCTTTAATCCCTCTGAATCTGGATTTCTCATCTCTGGAGTCATTAGATGAAGCAGGTAGTTCAGCTTTGGCATTCTAGGGCACTTTGCTGCATTAATGTTTTAAACATGGATTTTTGTAAGACGCAGGTAGAACATCGTGAATCCAGGCCCTTAGGACAAATGGATAGATTAGAGCAGATGCATCACGAAGTCTTTGTAGAAACAGAAATGAGAATCAAAAGTGTTCAGGAGGAAGAGCTGGCTCTGCACGCCGTTTCAGTACCTGAAGAGCTAACTGGTGGTGAGGGGTGGGGGAAGGTTTGCATGTGCGTCCGTGTGTGTGGTAGGAGTTACATGTTTTATATACCTATGAATCATTTGAATCTCTTCCAACTACCAAGTTTAACTTTTTTTTTTCTTTCAGAGGTGCAGTATCTTTAATACAGGTTGCCTTCACCCAGAGATGAGAGGGCAGGAGGCAGGATTTGGCCCTCATTACCATCCTTATGCCCTGAAGGGCGAAAAAGAACCCCACCTTTCTCATTATCCTGCTCAGTCGCCAGGGGCCATTCCTCCCTCTGGTAAGGTCACAGACTCCAGCAGCCTGGCCTTTGACTGAGAAAATAACTTTATTTTCTTTCAGGGAGTGGGCAGGTATCTCACCTCAGAACTTCTGGAATTGCTCCTTGGTGCCACTGGCCTTGATGACGATGACCACGTTAAAGTTCACAGTCTTGCTCAGGGGCTGGCACTCACCCACCATGACGATGTCACCAATTGGGACATCTCTGAAGCAGGGGGACAGGTGCACTGACATGTTCTTGTGGCGCTTCTGGAAGCAGTTGGACTTTTGGATATAGTGGAGGTAGCCTCGGCGGATGACAATTGCCCTCTGCATCTTCATCTTGGTCACCACGCCAGACAAGACGCGCCCTCAGATGAAGACAGTCCCAGTAAAGGGGCATTTCTTGTCAATGTAGGTGCCCTCACTGGCCTTCTTAGGGCGGCTTGAAACCCAGACTGATGCTCTTGTGGTATCGCGGTAGCTTCTCTGCGAGTTTGTCCCAGCAGGACCCTCTTCTATTTCGAAAGGCGGTGGGCTGCTTCTGGGGGGCACGCGCAGTCCGAATATCCACCATCTTCACGGCGGCCTGGAAAAAGCCCAAGTTTGACTTTTGTAATAAAAATAAAAAGATAACAAAGAGAAATTGGGTAAAATATAATTGTAGCCCTGGAACATGATCTGGAATTAGTTGGTTTCATTATTATTAAAATTCTTGACAGGAGCTTGACCTCTTATTATTCTAACTCAAATATCCCTAAGGCCAGACTTTGAGACTTTTTTTTTACAAGAGTGAAAATTTCAAAATAATTTAGCAACTGACCTAAGGTTAACATTTCATAAAATCAGAGTATATTAATAGAGCAAGAATAAAAAAAGTTGGGACACATAATCTTTAAACAAAGAAAATCTTTCCTTAGAAAAGATAGTTGCCAACCTACCTCAATATTTATAGCTTTCTCTAACCTTTTATTTCTAACTTTTTTATGATTTATTTCAGTTTTCCTGAGCAACATGTAGTTAAATTTCCTTTAAAAATTCTAATAGTGGTTATTTTTTAGTAGGACAAATTAAACTATTAATATTTACTATAATCACTGTATGGTTGGTTTTATTTCTGTCCTCTTAATTTATGGTGTTTACTTTTTATCTATCTCTAAATGTTCCCCTTTTCAGATTCTCGCTAACAAAGCAAACATTCTTTCTTGCTTTTATTTCTCCAGTAAAATAGAAAACTGCCTTCCTTTTTAAATACTTACACTTTAATTTATATGTATTTTTACATACACAAATATATTTCAAATCCTATTTTCTTAAAAATGTCAAGAGTAATCAGTAGTCTAAGGCCTCCCCTCTGAAAAGACAATCCTTATAGGTAACATCATTTCTTCCACCTTCCACTCTCTGCCTCCCAGGCCTTATGATGTAGAGTTCTGGTATAAGATTCATATTTTGTTGTAGACATGCATAGATTTTATATATTTAATTCTATTACATGTGTCTTCTATTTTATTAACCCCTATTTAACAATCATGTTGAAATTTTACACCTGCATTATCAGCAATTATTTGAACTTTTCTCCCTGTGATTTCTTTAGCTCTTTCTTTCATTCCATCATGTCTGCTCCCTCTTTCTAAAATCATCCTTTGCTGAATATTTGATCTCTTGGATCCAGCCATCATGTGTTAACTTTTTTGTTGCAATTTTTAGGTCATTGTTCTGTGGGTTGGAAGAATACTTTTGCTAGATGTCCTAGATTAGTAAGTCAATCCCTTTATTTTTTTTAAATTCTGACATTCAGCCTTGTATTTGGTTTTTAATATTACCAGTCATATTTTAATTTCCAAGACTTGATTTGTATTATTAAAGTATGCTTATGAGTAACCCGGGTTTCTGTATGGATGGTACATCCTCTCAGGTCTGAGGGTACTGATTAACATTCTTTGCAGTCATCTTCTGTTTCCTGAATTAACTTTGGTCAGGACTCAGGATCTCAGTGTGCTCAGTTTCATGTCTCTATTTTATGCCATTTAGTTCCCTCACATAACTGACTGTTTAAATTTATACAGGACAATGTGCTGTCCAACTTGGTAGGTATTTATTGTAAATAGTCATATGTGGTAGCCACTAGCCTCCTGTGGATATATATTTCTATTTAAATTAATTAAAATGAAATAAAATTAAAATTCATTTCCTCACTTGCACTAGCCACAGTTGGAGTGCTCAGTGGCCGCACGTGGCTACAGGCTACGGCATTGGGCAGGGCAGGCTTACGGAGCGTCGGTATCACCGCAGGCTGTTCTGCTGCACAGCGCCGGTCTAGACTGACAGTTTGGGCAGCTCAAATGCTTTGCTCCAAACATATTACAATCACTGTCCCCCAGGGAGCGAAAGTGGCCGCTTGGAGTGGGGAAGCGGTACGTCCATGCAGGCTTCCCTTCATGAAGCGAGGAAAGGAAGCTTGACTGGGGGCTGTGGGTGCTCCGTCTCACTTGTGTTCGGCAACGGTTACTCAGGGCGGTGACCCATTTCTCTCTCTAGGCACCTAAACTCCAGTCCTAACTTCATATAGAAAACTGACTCCCCAGGAAGCCTGAGAGTGAGTGCTGCAGCCAGCCTCTGTTTTGAATGAGGAATTTGTGTAATCTTTCTGTTCTTCTGTAATTTATTACCCGTAGACCATTGCTTCTCCCAGACGGCTGTCTCGGATTTTGATTTTTCTCCAGAGTTCTGCTGGAAGGACTCGGTTTTACAATTGTCTCTTCTTTTATCTACTTGGGTTTATAGTTTCCTGAAGGCTGTTAAGGACTCACCATTAATCTGATGCCACACATTTTATCTCTTCCACACATTTCTCAACATTTCTGGCCCGCTGATGGCAACGTTCCCCAGTTTCCAGCACTGCCATAGATTTATTCTTGCTCTTTTATTCCTTTTGTCAAGACGTACTCAATCAGCCATCTTCAACTGAAAGTAGTAGCCTGATTTTTTATGCCTTTCGTGTCTACAGAATAAGCTTTATAAGTAATCATAGACTGTCAGGGCTAGAAAGGAAATCTGAGAGCCACTGCAATCCAATCTTTTTATAGATGAACAGAGTAACACTCTTGTAAGGCTTAAACTCACTCGCCCAAGCTCCTCGGCATGGTGGCAGCGCTTCCTCAAGCCTCTGGCCATTGTCTTCTGCTCCAAGTCAAGAAATTCTGAGGGGTTCACGTGGTGGGCCCACCTGTACCCCAGGCTCAGCTCAGTTGTCTTACTAATCAGCTCTTTCCTAACCCCCTCCTAATGCAAAATAATGGAGGACTTAACTCTCTAAAAGAGATGTCCAACAGAGCTGAATGGATTTGAGAGGACATTCCTTTAACCTACAAATTCATTTACTCAGAACTGCCCTTTCCCCAAGTGCAGTGAAAAATCAAGGTTAGACTTCAAAAACGAAGAAGAAGGGGCTTGGAGAATGCAAAAAGATCTTGCTTAGAAATTATCATGACATTTTCAGGGTGGGAGGGGGCATGTATAAATAAGCGTCTCCCTCCCCCGGAAGTTCTGGGGTGGGAGCTTACTGTCCATCTTGGTGAAATGTTTCACCTCAAGCATCTGCTTAATTGCACTGATCTACAATCTGTTTCCAGTGAAGCAAAGTAATTAAGTGTTTTAAAATGCTTTCTGAGACTTTGGAAAACTGACCTAAGGTTAATGGTTCATAAACCTCATTTGTGCTTCTATTAGAGAATTTAAAATGTGAGCTGATCTGCTTCTGGGCTGGAAGGGAGGCGCGGGCCTTGGAGATCTGCTGTGAGGCCTGTGGCGGCATGTGCAGCCACAGAATTCCCCCTCTTTTTGACATATTTAAGGAAGGGAGAGCCTAACGCAGGTTCCCTGGCTTTGTTCCTGAGGAGCTCGATTCAATAATGATGTCATCTTAAGCGTGGAGAGACGCGGTACATTTTCTCGGTTCCAGGAGCTTCATCTCCTACCCTCCAACGCTCTAGAACAGGATTTGGAGCCAGAGAATCCATCCCCAGCTGGGCTCCTGTTCCTGTGTACTTTTAGACAAAATGTCTTAATCCCTGTCCTTGGCCTCATAGGCTGGGATTTTTCTAGGGACACCAAGAGCCTATCAATATCTCTTCTACTGTGAGCAATTAATTCCTGTGGATCACAGAGGCTTAGTTTGGGTATTATAAACTCAAGTGTATCCAGACACCAGACAGGTAACATAAATAAGTCGGGAAAAAGGATGGAGGCTGAGGGAGCTGAGGAAGCACATCCCTTTGAAAGCAGGCAGCTGCTTTTGGGTTCCAGCGGGCTGCTGCCACGCATGGACGTGTGCTCGGTTCTTCCCGAAAAGTCAGAAAGGTAGATGATAAATGAAATTTGGCTTTTACTTGGTGCTGATAACTAACTGAAAAACAGGGACACTTCCAGGTGCAAACCATACACGCCTGTGGGCGATTTGTCCCATGGGGGCCCTGGTTTGATTCTCCTGAAAATCATTATCAAAATGTAATCACGAAAGGATTAAAGAAGCCACCACCTCTGGCTACCAAACGGTCAGTGGGTCTGGAAATTCTACACCGATGCAGCCAGTCTGAAGTTCCAGCCCGTTCGTCCGCCCCCGTTGGGGCTACCCATGACCTCTGTCAGATGCACACTCCTGTTTATCTGGATTTTGGGTCGAGCTAGAATGGCAGTCACTACCAGAAAGAGGAGTCTGCCAGAAGGTGGTTATCCCTAGGGCAGAGGTCCTAAGGGAGTCGAAAAGATTGTACTTCCAAAGTATTAACATTCTACTCAATTGTAATGCAAACACAGCAATTATAATAAATAATAACTTTGATCCACAGAGTGCCCAGTACTTGCCCAGGATAAGTGAGTTATAGACATCACCTTCTTTCATTTATACGATGAGGCGAACAGGTACCACAATGATCCCCTTTCCATAGATGAGACTCGGAGATAAGTATTATCACTGGATCTCACAGGCGGTGACATCTAAATTGCATTAGAAAATGAACTCCTAAGATCTTTGTGTTGTTCTTTGTCTCCCCTGAGGATACAGAGGACAAAATTCAACATCATGTTGAAGTGATTTCCCCTCCCTATTTCCAATGCTTCCTAGTGGAGGCTTGAAAGTAGGAGAGCAGATGGTTGTTGGGTGGTGGTGGTACATAAATTTCCTTAAAGCCTTCAGATGTATATCCAAAATATACATAAACAAACTAGGGTGATCAGAAAAATCAGCATGCTATAAAAAAGAAAAGAAAAGACTCTTTTGCTTCCAAGACATTTGTCATTATGGGTATTCTGAGGCCACACAGATAATGGCAATTTGGTAAGGTTGGTAGGATGAGGAAGGCAAGACCACAAAAAGTGTTGAGAAAGCACTGGGTGGGCACTGAAAGCAAGGGCATGGCCATAGGCGATACGTCACCCATGCTAGCTGCTGAGGTTTTAAAAAAAAACAACTTTATTGAGATATAATTCACATACCACATAATTCACACATAGAAAGTTTACAACTCAGTGGTATGTAGTATATCCACAAGTTGTGCAACCACCATCACAGTCAATTTTAGATCATTTTCATCACCTCGGAAGGAAGCCCTGTGCTCTCTCTAGCTTTCGCCCTCCTATTCCTCACCCTCCCTCAGCCCTAAGAAACCACTAATATACCTTCTATCCATATAAATTTCCCTAGTCTAGACTTCCTTATGAATGGAATCATATACTATATGGTCTCTTGTGAGTGGCTTCTTTCATTTAGCATTGTGTTTCATGGGTTGCTGAGATTTGAATGTCTTTTAAAACTATCTCCCCTCCCTCAAGGGGTTACTTAGGCAGATTTCTTCCTCAAATCAAGTCTTGGAGCCTTTTGGGGTGGGGGGGGTGTAGGTATTGTAAATCACAGCAGCAGCATCCCTGCCTGAAGTCCTTACCAGAAAGAGTTGAATGTCATATACTTTCTTTTCCCTGGGATCTCCAGGGAAAGCTCTGGACTGGGAGACTCCTGGGATTTTCAGAAGCATGAGCCAAAAGTCCTCTGCTGATTCATTTTACAGAATCACTATCACCAGTCAGATATTCAAGCATTTACCCTTTCCTCGCACTCCCACCTTTCCAAGAACTTACACTTCAGACATTATCTAAAATGCCCCTACGATTTAGTGAGGCCTATGTGCAGAATGCAGTGCTCTCTATGTTTTTCTAAACAAGACTAAAGATACTGCTTGATGCTCCTTCACAATCTTTTGTCCCATTTTCTGCATTATCTTGAAGAGAATAAACCAATGTAAAAATATAGAAAATGAATGGTTTTGCTCAAACGGTAGGAACTGGTTATCTCAAATCATATCTATTTGAGGACGTAGAAGGAAATTGGAATTATGAGACATTGTACGGTGTGCAGAGATTTCTAGCCGAGGAGCAACAGCATACGAATTGTAAGTGAAAGGATCACTCTATGTCATCGGAACCTGTTCTTCATAATCAAACCAACCAGGATCAAATCTTAATGCCACCACTTACCAACTGTGCAACATAGGAAAAGTAACTAAGTGTCTCTGAATCTCAGTCTTCTTACCAATAAAATAGAAATAATGTTACCTATTCTGTAGAATGTTTTGAGATTAAAGGATGTTGAGATTGACGACAACCATGAAAATGGCTCTAAGTGCTACTACCACCAACACCACAATTTATTGAACATTTATATGTAAAGACACTGTTAGGCATCTAAATTTTTAGTCACTAAACTTAAGGGTTACCTCTCCAAACTGTCCAATAATCTGGCAAGGCATGCAAGGTATGATAACCTTTCCTTCATAGATGAGAAACAGGTTAAATAATTTTCCCCAAACCCCATTGCAAGTGAATGGTGGAACTGAGTGTTAAAATCAGACATGTTGGTCAAAAATGGCATCACAGCCATCATTGTAGCTGTTGTTGCTAACAGAACAAGTGAGGGGGAGGCTCAAGAACATGAACAAAGACATTTTTTCATCCAGAAGCCAAGAAACCAATCTTTTAAAAGTCAAGCAAACACTGTAAAATTTAAAATAGGCAATTTCACATTTTGATGCCTGTGTTTAAAACTAGGTGGTACGAAGTACACAATTTAAATGCCAATGAAAGGACGAGAGGCTATGTCTAGACATCTGGTATACCAGCCTCAGTACATCTGTCTGTTGTTCATATCTCCACCCAACAAGGCAAGCTGAATTTTTAGAAAGAGATGCAGCTCAATTCCTCCTAAAGGGGGCTCCCAGATATAATCTCCCATTCCTGGAACAATCTTGCAACACCCAGGGCAGAGAAACTCTTGTCTTCTGCTTAGCAACAAACACTGGTATTTGCCCAGTTTCTTGTCCTTGAGTTCTTGCAAAGTCACTATAATTTGATTTTTTAAAATAAATCAAATCCTATTTCAAATGCGACTGAAGAACTTAGGCTTAAAAAAAAATCCTGTCTTGAATCCTCAAAACATGGAAGACTGCACTTTGGAACTGAATAACAAATTCTGAAATTATCTATTTTGTAAATTCAGAATTTGGTTCACAGCTTTCTGAAAACAACCTTTAAACTTTGAAACCAATTTGAAATTCAAGTTTGTAGCTGGGTCCTGTGGGCACTCCTTATCACCTTTGCTGATAAGCATTTAAATATATTCATTAACAAAAATAATTGTCACAGTAAACTACATTAACACCTTTTAATTGAATTAGAAATTAGATGGGGGTCATGAATATTTCACTATGGCTCACTGCTCACCTTCCCAATTTCCATCTGGGGAAAAAAAAAAACAAAAAATAACCAACAACCCAAACCCTTCACACAGCCATGAAAAGGTGGATTTGTAATGTTCAGGTTCCTGACCTTTCTTATAGTTTTGCCACGAAAGTCATCCCATTTGTCAAAAGTGAATTTTCAACTTTCATGCTGCTCCTCTACGCTTCCTGGAATGATACATGGAGTTCTCTGTCCTTAGGAAATTTTAAATAAACATCTACTGAACACAATGCAGAAACTGTTAGTCCCACTGCATGCTGAACAGGTAAAGCCATCAGGGCAGAGTAGGGGCTTTTGAGATAGAGTCCAAGGTTCTCTTCTCAACCCTGGCACAGCGGAAAGGTGAGGTCAGGAAATTCTGTATCATGGGCAACTGTCTTGTCAATGTAGGATTTTGTTGTTTTCAGCAGTATCCTTGGTCTCTACCCACTAGATGCCAGTTACACTCTTATTACAGTTGTGACAATCAAAACTGTCACCAGATAATATCTAGATATTCAGATAATATCCCCCCAGGAGGGAAAAGCTTCCCCCAGTTGGGAACCGTTGATAGAATAACATGGGTTCAATGACTAGTCCTCCCTTGTATGTTTCCCCCTTCCATGGCCTCAGGTTTTTACATGTAAAACGGAAGCTGTCATACCTAATTCACTGGGTTGCTGGGGAGACTTACACAATACGGAGTTGAAGGCAAAGCTGGATGAGTGTTCATGAATTATTAGCTGAAGTACTGGTAGTAATCATAGTAGAAGCAGCAGGAGCAGAATTTGCATCAAGACCTGAGGGGGTAGGAAGGCATAGCTGCTCCCTTCTGTTATCCTCCACCCACAGAAGTGCCCTGTTGCCGGGCCAAGCCAGAGTTACTCTCCTTGCCTGAGGACCCAGGGTGGCACCTTCAAAGGCAGCGGCAGCCCCTCTTCCCTGAACCTTGAAGCTAGTCTGACCCAACCTACATATTGCACGTCAAGTGGGTGGTCAAGGCAAGCCCCAGATGTCTTTCCACAATGGATATTTCAGACGGCATGGTGCGTTAAAAAGTAAAAATAAAAAGTGGTGCGTGGAGTTAGGCAGACCTGATTTCCAAGCTTGACTTCTGATCCCGGGAGGTCTCAGATAGGTTTCTTAATCTCTCTGAGCCTCAGATTCCTTAGCTTGAAAATGGAGTCATTGAGAATTATCACACCTACTGTCTACAATAATTACATGCAATAATGCGTGTAGAAGATCCTTAGTGACATGCCCAGTACACAGTAGGTACTCAATAATCAGGAGTGATTATAATTTTCACGATGAAGAAGATTATTATACTCTGTAGCAGGGTTGCTCAACCTTGGCACTACTGACATTTGGGGCTGGATAATTCTTTGCGTGGGGGCTGCCTGCCCTACGCATTGTAACATGTGAACAGCATCTGGGGCTAATTTGATACTAGAAGTTCTATCACAGTTTAACAACCCCAAACATCTCTAGACATTGGCAATTGTCCCCTGGGGACACAGCTGCCCCGAGTTGAGAGCTACTGCTCTATAGGAAATTGATACCCCTCCCAGCCTGCTTGGTCACTGTGCCCCGGGTTAATGTCAGCCCTTCTCCATTAGGTGACATTCCCTCGCATCCTCATGTCGGATCAGCCATTCCCTTCACTGTCTCACAATTGTCTGTTTGCTCATCCGTCTGGTCTGCTAGACTGACAGCCCTTCAAGGCCCAGCTTCCTTTCTATCTGTATCTATAGCTGGTGCAGAGTGAAGGGTAGCAGACAGCAGGGTAGGGAGGGAAGCAAATTTCCATTTATTGAGCACCTACTATATAGCAAGCTCTGATATAGATACAAAGGAAGTTTATACAGATCTAAACTGCTTATAAGTGTGATTTCCTTTGATCTTCTCAGGAGAACTGTAAAGAGTGTATCACTGTGTCCATTTTGCTGATGAAGAAACCAAGTATGTGAATGGACCTGCGGTTTAAACCCAAGTCCGAGTGCCCCCAAACCTCTCCTCTTCAAGCATCCCCCGAGAGCAGGAAGCGAGGTACCTTCCCCCATCCATGCTGCATCCTAGAGCCCCACCCCTCCTGTGAGCTGGACAGCAGGGCTTTCTCACATGAACTCCCTGCCACATGGGTGAGATCAGGAAATTGGGGTGTCATGCCCCAGGTCAGAACTGAGTAGAAATGGCTGACCTGCTAGAAGAAACAATCCATTATAGAATCGAAGATGAGGCACTGAGCATTTTTCACTTTTACCGAAAAGGTCAAGTTGGAGGCAGCAAGACCCAGAGTGAGACCTTTTAGCAATTTCAGAAAGTTCAGCTGGTAGCTTGGGGGCAAAACTGAGGCTGATTCTCACATCATCCTAGGCTCTCTCTCCACCTCCAGCTCCAAATACCAGCTGGCAGGTTTATGTCACTGGGCACTCACTGGCCCAGGTACCCAGGCCCTGGGCTCAGGAGGGAGGCCTCCTCTTGGCCTGGACCGCCCCCCCACCTCAGTACGGCTCTTCTCTGCGTCAGACTGCCACTTTAGTTCCAAGATCCCAAAAGACACTGTAAATATACCAAGGGGGACCTACGAAGTGGGCAGCAGGCTCCGAAAGGTTAACATCTTCCTTTTCAGATGGTTACCACAGTTGCTATGGATATCTCCTCCAGGAGGCTTTGCAAGTTCCACATGAAGGGGCTGAAATTAAACTCTCGGAGGAAACAAATCAGGTGGGGCTGCCAGTGCTGCAACCTGTTTATTTCTAGGTTGGACAGGGGGCCTGGGTGGGCAGACGCGTGTGTGGGAGGCATTTGGAGATGTGGTCACACATGTGCAATTGTGTGTGCGCCTTTGGTCTGTGCACAGGCATGAGGAAAGGACCGGGCTGTCTGCATATCCCAAAGGGCAAAGATTTATTTGATTGTTTTCCTAACCGGCCAGGAGGACACTTGAGGTGAAGGGCTGTTTTTGTTCATCTCTGCAACCCCGTTAGCACTGAGCCCAGTGCCTTGTAGGTGTTCAGTGACTATTTATTGAACAGTTTTGTCTGTTCATTTAACATACACTTTTGAGTGCCTGCCATGGGCCAGCCACTGTGTTATGTGCAGAGGTTACTACCACAGCCAACAGGGTGAAGAATCTCTTTCCCCACGGAGCCAGGGTCACGGAGGAGAGGAATGATTGATGGATGAAGAAACTCCCAATTGGAAGGTGATATAAGTACCCATTGGTTTGCGCGTGTGTGTACACACGTGTATATGTGCATATGTGTGTTTATAAGTAGTAAAAAACTGCTTGAAAAAACTGAGTCCATGAGGGGAAGGGTCGAGGGATAGAAGGTAAAGCATGTGAGCCCCGGAGTCAGACTCCGGGCTTTGTGGTCTGGCCTCTGCATCAGCTCCGTGTCCTGTGGCCAACCAGAGCCTGCTTCCCCAGACCATTCATTCATCGGATCACTATTTTCTGCACACCTACCAAGTGCGCTTCCTGGGCTCTGGGGACACAGCTGAGAGCAGAGCAGACATAAAGCCCTGATCTCATGGAACAAGTGCAGGAAAGCACAGTGAGGGTCGCAAAGGAGGAAGATAAGTGCACAACGCGGGCAACGGCCGGAGGCCCCAAGGCGGCCTGGAGAACTAGGGAAGGTGTCTGAAGGGAGTGACCCTTAAACCAAGACATGAAGGGTGCATGAGACTCAGCCAGATGGTAAGTGGAAGGAAAAGGATCCCAGGCCGAAGAAACGGCATGCAGAGTTCCCCGGGCGAGAGTGAGTATGGCGTGTTTGAAGAGCCAAAGGGAGTTGAATATGGCAGCAGCATTGAGTGTGAAGGGGAGAAAGGACTGTATGTATGAGGGTGCATGCGTGTCTCTGTAGATGTGTGTAGAACCTTTGTGAGTATATCTATGTGTGCATGTGTGTCCAGGCATGACTGTTTGTGTCCAGACATACGAGTGTGCATGAGAACACAATCTTCATAAAGCTGCTAGTAGGTACACCATGACCAGAAAGCTGCAGATCATGGAATAAGGCCTCCTATGGGAGCTCTGAGGCCGCACGGCAAAATCAATATTCTGACCGAATTGCTTTTATAGACAATGTACCATGTGAGAAAGGTTTTAATTACAGTGTAGCCTCTGAAAAGGCATCCGTAAGATGCACCCATCTCTGTGCTCTGCTCAGGCAGAGCTCAGGGAAGGTGGGGAACATGGAGGCCAGGCGACACAGTGGTCCTCCCGTTCCCTCTCCTGCCCTGCTTGGGGCCCTTCTCACCTGCCTTTTTGGAAATTCATGAAAGAAGAGGATATTCAGGAAATGCTATGCATCAATACAGTGAATGCTCTAAAAAACTGTCCAAACACATTGGCAGTCAAAAAAAGTGCAGACGAAAACAAAATACATTTTCTTCCTAAAAGACTAAAAAGTATATTTTTAAGCCATAATATTTAGCGATGGCAAGGGCACTGCATGCCAGTCGTGAACGTGAGGGGAGAGTAAATCGGCCCGCATTTTCTGGAGGGCAACTGAACCATATGTATCAGAAACTTTAAACTAGACATACCTTTGGGTTCAGCAGTTCCATTTCCAGGAAGTTAGCCAAAGGAAATAATCACTCAAATGGGCGGGTTAAATGTAAAAAAATTGACTCTTCAAAGGATCATTGATAATATACAATGCGCGCTATAGTGGTGAAATCTTCCCAAGTTCCCATAATTGACCTTTAAAGGCTGAGGACCAAAAGGGAGCAAGCACCCCGCATTGTAAGTACAGTGACCACCACTGTTGGGCAGGTTCGAGGCAGGGATGCACTGATAAGTATTTAACGATCAGCTTTTGAGTGAGGGATGAGATAGTTTGTCAAGCAATGTCAGTTTGCATGGCATACATATTTTCACCAGAGCTGATTTCCAGGCACCAAGGTGCCCTCCCTGGCGTGGCATCTGGAAGGGAGACTAACAATTGGCACGCATAAGCTGAGATGGGAGATCCTCAGCAGATCCCGGGTGGAGGGACTACTTCAGTAGAACCGGCATTGATTCTTTCTTCCTGAGCCCCACACAATGTATCAAAGGACAGGGAGGGACAGGGAGGTCACCTCTGGGGAGGTGCAATGTTGGTGAAGACAGATTCTCTCTACCTCCTCTCACTTCCCCAAATGAGGTGGGCACGGACCACCAAGAGTTCATTAAGTTTGGAGGCACTTATAAGAAAGTCCCTCACTACTGGCTGACTGACTCTGCTGTTTCTTGAGCTGAAGGGAGAGGCACTGAGATGCTGCAGTGGAACAGACTGACTGGCAGGCAGAGAAGACAAGAGCCGCCCTGATCTCTGAAGTTCCCCCTTCCCAAAAGGGAAGTGGTGGGGGGAGGGGCTTTACGCAGCCTATGTGATTAAAACTGAAATGACAAAAGCTGGGACTTAAAATCCAAGGTGAGATAGATTGATGTATTTATTTATTTATTCACTTACTCATTTATTTCCTCACCTGAGTACATTTTTTCATTGTCTTTGGAGAAAGAGAAACATTGATTGCAGAGGGTAAAACATCGATGTGAGAGAGAGGCATCAATTGGTTGCCTCCCATATACACCTGGACTGGGGATTGTACCCGCTCAGGCTGGGAATGGAACCTGCAACCTAGGCATGTGCCCTGACTGGGAATGGAACTCACAACCTTTTGGCTATAGGATGACACTCCAACCAACTGAGCCACACTGGTCAGAGCCCAATGTGATACTTTTCAAACCAGAATGTGTCTGGTTGATCTAGGTCACACATCTCCTTGAGGAAGCCCACTACGTAGGTAACGGGAAAGGGAAAACTTGAAAGGGCAGAGTTAGTAGCAGTTACTAGAAAAATAGAATTCTTTCATGGTTGTCCATCAAGGACTTGAGGCTTGTTAATCAAATGGATCACACTTTTAAAATAGCTTAAGTATTCATCTAACAGGAATTAAACATAATGTAATACATCTATTTAGTGGAATGGCATGCAGTTACTCAAAGGTCTTTATAGCCTCTTCCTACCCCCCTCCCTCCGTGGGTATGTGTGTGCACACACACATGTGTGTTTACATGGTATTAGTGACGTAATTGAAATATCACTCCAAAATCACTGGAACATGCTTATTCGGGGGTTTTAAAGCTTAAATTCTATATTCTTATTTTAACTAGACTGTTGCTAACTTTGTAAGTTTAAGGAAACCTCTTTCCCATCCATCTGCTATAATGTGGCCAACACTGGAGAATTAGAAACCACACAGAGTACAGATGGTCCCTGACTAAACGGTGGTTCGACTGCAATTTTTTGACTTTACGATGGTATGAAAGCGATATGCATATTAAATTGAAAATGAGATATTCAAAACTGTATTATAGAACAGGATTTGTGTTGGATAATTTCACTCAACTGTAGGCTAATGTAAGTGTTCTGAGCACGTTTAAGGTAGGTTGGCTAAGCTCTGATGTTCACTAGGTGAGGTATATTAAATGCATTTTCGACTTCTGATATTTTCAAATTACGATAGGTTACTGGGATGTTACCTCATCATGAGCTGAGGAGCATCTGTATGTTATTCATACCATAGTTACCAGCATGGAAATAGAGCTACAGTAAGTTGGTAAGGGAAAGTAAAAAGTGATTCACAAATCGTTATGTGCAATATAATTGTACTTTTGTGAAAGGATAGAAGTTTCTAACCATAGGTATAGAAATGCACACATTAAAATATTAAGAGTGGATGGACGGAGCAGTGTACACAGACCTTCATTTGACTGCCCCTCAGCCTTGCCATTACTTACTAACGGTTATTAAGGTCTCACCATGAATTAGAGACACTCTGCTAGGCACGCACACTTTTCAGATTTTTCCAGCAATCTGCTCTATGTAACTTTTCCCACAACCAGCCTGTATTTTTGAATCAGAGTAGGGAAATGGGAACTTTTCTCTGTTGAAAATGAAGTACTTAGCACATAGCACTTAGAACCTAGTGGATACTTGGTAATGGTGACCATGTGTTTTTTATCATTCTGTGAATCTTGGGACTTCATCTGCCATAACTTCTAGAGCAAATGTCACAATAACAATAATGATAACAAGTATTTATATAGTATTGATCGTATGCTGGCACCGTCCCGAGATTCATCTTGTTTATCCCCACAAAAACCACAAGGTAGTTATCATTCCCATTCTACGCATCAGTGAAGTGAGGCATAAACACGGCTTCTGCAACGTTAGATCCCCTCCCAGCCTGGAACTCAGGACTCACTTCTCTATCCCAGCACCTACTCTGATAGGAACGATGCACGCACAGTGAACAAGCACACACACACCCAGAAAGCACTGGGACGGGGCTGGCTGGGCTACTGCAGGCAGCTCAGGCAGTCAGAGGAAAAGGCAGAGAAATGCAGACAAATGTGAGATAATAAGTCTGGAGCCAATGGACCGAAAGAGAGGGAGAGTACCCGTTAAATATGAAAGTCATGAGTCCCTC
Source organism: Mormoops blainvillei (assembly GCA_004026545.1). NCBI lineage: Eukaryota > Metazoa > Chordata > Mammalia > Chiroptera > Mormoopidae > Mormoops > Mormoops blainvillei. Next base: position 8,743 of record PVJD01015301.1, on the reverse strand, counting down.
CAGCCTGGAAAGGGAATTAGAGGTTACTGTAAAAAACAAAGTTGTTGAACTGGTCAGCACCTTGTACTGCTGGAGCAAACTTGGGAGCCAGGGGTCCATCCCTGCAGTCTCCGCCCCCACAGATGGGGGGCCCTCGGAGGCAGGAGTGTCTATTCTGAGCTGTGTGCAAACACTGATGCTGTCCGAAGCGAGATGCTGGTTTTGAATGCCAACCATGCGTGCCAGGGCACAGTCAAGCAAGGGGAGGAATGGGGTGGGGAAGAAGGTGAGTTTTGGGATCTCAGAGGAAGGGGTGTCATGGAGGCTAGAGAATGGGAAGAAAGGTGAAACAGGTGTGAATTGCAGATGGTCAGGATAAAGCGAATATACCCAAAAGAGCTAAAAGACTGGAAGGACTCAGTCAAACAGGACAGAGGACAGCCAGAGGAAAGTCTACTGGGGCAAGGGCGTGCCTTTCCATGTTTCAAAACTCAAGATGCTTTAAGCCACCATGTCGAGATAACCTGAGGTCTGGGGAAAAAAGACTGAGGACCATGGCCCCCGAGAAGCCAGGGGAACAGGGTCAGCTGACCCGGACAATGCAGGGACAAAACTGTCTGTGGCTGGGCGGGTAGAGATCCCGAGTCTGGTGTGATGGTTGTGGGTGAAGCTACACCAGAAGGCATTTCTGAGCCCAAAGAGCAAACAGAGACATAAACAGCAAAAGCTAATTCGGTCTTCACATTTAGGAGGTTGGTATTACTACTCCCACATTACAGAGGAGGAAACTGAGGCACGTGGAGGTTAACAAACTAACATCTGGCCACCCAAACTGTAGGTAAGTGACACAGCTGGGATTCAAACTGAGGTCACTGGGTTCCATCGCGCATGCTCTTAACTACTACGCTGTGTCCTGGAAATAAACCTGTAAGAAGGGCTCCCGAAAACACTAACTCTTTGGGGCCAAATAGCATTGTCGTCAGGTCACTGAGTATCAAAACAAGGCAGAGAGAGGAGGGAGCCATTCTCTCCTAAACCACAAGCTCATTTTGACATCCAAAAGCTTGGGGGGCAACCATCAGAGCTGGAAGGGCCCTTTGGTGCCCAAAAGGGGAGGAGAACCCTATGCCAAGAATGACTAGTGCCCAGAGCAGCGTAGGGAGTCATGGAAGCCGTAGGAGAGGATGCATTCTCAGTCCCGAGAGACCTGGGGTGGGGTGGGGTCGGAGTTGCTGGGGAGAAATTTAAGTGAAGCCAAGATTCTTCACCTAAAAAAGGTGGACTGGAGGATGCCGGGGCATTTGGATTGCCCAGACTGGAAAACTTTGCAAGAAATTGTAAACATTTCCTTCTTCTTAGTGATTTGTTACAGGGAGACAAGGTACTTTTTCCTGGATAGCAAACATGGCTGGGCAAGTCCATATTACTCAGATTTCAAGGATGTTTCTATTAAGGAAAGAAAAATTCAGGATGCTTCGAGCAGGGAAGAGACTTCAAGGTGACCTTGTGGAAGGAGCCAGTACTATGAAGTGTTTTTGATTGAGTGGAACAAGATAAGCTGTTCATGTTGTGAAAGGGTTCAAAGCCCTGGACAACAGCTGAAATAAGAAAATTCAATTTCTGGCATAAGATTGTACTTTGTCTGCCTCTGAGAAGAATACACACAGACACCCCCACCTCCCACTAATGAAAGCGGAGTGTTCCTCTGTGGTCATCCTGAGATAAACAGGCTTGTAAGGCAGGTTTGCAATGGTGCCGGTAACGTGGCCCACAGGTATTCGGAAACAGGATTGCTGTTCCAGTCCAGGGTCCTCCTTGCAACCCCTCACATGGCGAGTACTGGGACCAGGGATGGCCCCAGGGTTATTTCAATAATCTGTTTTATTTTCTTCTTCCACAAAGGCAACACAGAGAACTCCTCCATGTTTATCTAAACAGCACTGAGCACAGAGTTTTCTGCCTGGATGGAAATGTTCTGTATCTGCACTATCCAACGTGGCCAGCACTAGCCACACGTGGTCACTGTGCCCTTGAAGTGTGGCGACTACAATGGAGCAACTCAATAGCCCCATTTGGTTAATGGTTACCTCTTGGAACAGCGCAGCGATGGAAGACTGAGTGGAAAGAGGATGACCCTCAGGCTCACCCAAATGGGCTTGAATTTGGCCTCTACCATTTAACTAGCTGTGTGACTTTTGGCAGGTGTCTTAATGTCTCTGATCATTAAGTCTCCTCACTTGAAAAGTGGGGATGATGATATTTACTTTGAAGGATCGTTGTGAAAGTGTGTTACATATACAGACTACACTACACGGCAGGTCACGTGCTCTTAGTAAATTATAGCTGCAGCTATAAAGTCATGAACATGTCTGGCGGCTTTGCCAGCAGTTTGGGACTTCTAAGTTGTAAACGTGGGCTCTTGCTAACACTGGTGGGGCAAAGTAAAGTTGAGGAATGGGGGTTTGATCTGTATTTTGCTGAGGAAAAGGTATTAGTGGAGTGGGAAGTGATGAGGATCCTGCAGGGGGCCAATTAGCAGGACAAGTTCAGATTCAGGGACACCCCCCCCATCAGGCAGCAAGTGAGCCCAGGTGCTGGTGCACAAGCAGGACTGGGGAGGGCTGTCTTTCCCCACCCCCAGCTTCCCCCACCACTGATTGCATCATGGGGAAAAGAGACCCCCTCTCCTGGAGACTGTCGGCACCCCAAGAAAGGACAAAGATGAGAAGCACACTGAGACAGAGAGAAGGGAAAGGGAGGGGAGAGAGGGAACTTGAGATAAACACAAACACGAGGAAAGATGCAGAGAGGGACCAGAGACAGGGAACAAGATGGAAAGAGATAGAAGTGGGAATATCAAAGAAGCAGAGAGACAGAGAGGAAGACAGAAAGATACTACACAGCCAGAGGGGAGCGGAGGAAAGCAAGAGAGAGGGACGCAGAGACACAGAGGTTATCATGGGACAGACAGAGACAGAAAGACAGAGGCAAAAGGAAAAGAGGCTCTGAGCAAGACAGACGCAGGGCAAAACCGAGAGACAGAAAAACAAGTAACAAACACACACACACATACACTCACTGAAGGAGATTGGCTGAGAGGAGCAAAACACAGAAAGAGAAAATGAAAGAATGGGGAAAAAGAGTCAGAGAGGAAGAGCTAGGAAAGGCACAGACAGAGAGGCACGGAAAACGCCCAGAGATGCCCTGGCCGGCGTGGCTCAGCTGGTTGTCGTCCAGCAAAGTGAAAGGGTGCCGGTTTGACCTCCGGTCACGGTGCATGACTGGGCTGTGGGTTTCGTCCCCGGTCTGTGCGCGTAGGAGAGGCAACCAATCGATGTCTCTCTCTCACATCGATGCTTCTCTCCCTCTCTTTCTCCCTCCCTTCCCCTCTCTTAAAACAAATAAATAAATACAATCTAAAAAAAGAAAGAAAGAAAGAAAACACCAAGAGACCACAGCTCAGAGAAGAGGGGACAGTAAGATGGAAAACAGTTCTACAGAGAAAAGTCAAGAAAAGGGGGGAGCACAGATAACGTTGGGAGGGAGATGGGGCGGCGCCAGGGGTGGGCTCATAGGGCCGACAGGCTTCCCTGCAGGAGGGCAGAGGCTGAAACCGCCTACGGGAGTTGGTGATGCTCTCTGTCCAGTAGCTTCCTCGATGCAGCAAGGAAAGGGTTTGGGGGCCGCAGAGATTTCCAGAGCCGCTGCCCCACCGCTCACCCTCCCTCCGTCTTCCTCTCCAGTCGTTAATCTTGGAGGACAGGTTGGTCTTTTATTAGCTATCTCCAAGGGTCAGCTTAGAAGTATGTGCGGAGATACCGGTTCGGAATGTCATTTGTCACGGGGGCCTGATGGGTAGGCAGCCGCATTGATTCTCCCCTACCCTGGCTTCCTGTTAACTCAGAAGGTGAAAGCAGCTCTTAACCTTTTCCCTAAATGGAGCTTTAATTCTTTTGGTTACACATGGGGCAGGGCTGCAGGAAGAACGGGAGGCGCTGAGAAGGGGATGGTGGCGTGGGGACAGGAGTGTTACTCCTAGGAAAAGGTGGAGGTGTGTTCCTGCTGCCTGTATGCCTTGCTCCCCTAGAGCCCTTCTCAGCCTTGACCACATGCTGGAATCTGCTGGAGGCCTGGCCCGACCCGCCAAAGTTCTGGCTGAATTGCTCTAGACCAGGGCTCGGGCACTGCATTTCTGCAAACTGTCCTTAGGTGATTCTAAGGAGCAGCCAGGTCTGAGATCCTCTGGGCCAGATCCCACCCTGCCTGCCTGCCTGCCTCCTAGAGGTCTTCCCTGATAACCCCCTCCCGCCAGCTCTCTGTTCCGGTGCCCCACTCATTGTCTACACAGCTGTAGCAGCTGTATCTAAAATAGTAACTCAGAACCTAGACTCTGAAACCACGGCATGTGGGTTTGGATCCCTGGGCCACCACTCGGTATCTAGCAGAACTTGAGTTGGTCCTTTATTCTCTGTGCCTCCACTTCCTCTTCTGTAAAATGGGATTTTCCTCCTCCTCATCATCCCTATTTTACGGATGAGAAAACTGAGGCTCAGAGAGAGTAAGAAACTTATCCAAGAGTTTAGGTTTCACTTGGCCCGTTTCCCCTGGTGCTTTGCGGGTGATGGGGTAGGCAGTCTGTGCTGGAAGCTGGGCAGGGGGCTAGGCGGTAGGCCCGTTGGACGCTGTGCTGTGGGGCTCGAGCAGAGGTGAGTCAAGGACAAGGTGCTCTGGTTGGAGGGGGCAGCGTGTGCTGGGGTAGGAAGGAGCGTGGAGCTCCTGGGAAAGGTACAAGGTTCAGGGTGGTGAGGGCATCACACGGGGAGTAGGAGAGGTGAGGAGGGAAAGGTAAGCAGGGCCAGGACTCGCAGATTCCAGAGGGAGCGTGAAAGACTGAGGTGTGATTGCAGATTTTATTCTATGTCCATATAGGGACGGAGAGTGACTGCAACACAGGTCCCTGACTTGCTGGCCTTGGGTCCTGCCCGTAGGCCATGGCCTTGCTCTTGGAAACCACAGGCAATTGTGACCTTGTGTCCAGAGTGGTTGAGTGAAAAGGATCTGGGGTCAAGCCACTCTATTCTGGGTTAGAAGCCCAGCTCCCCCACTCTCCAGCCATGACCCTGGGCAAGTGCTACGATCTGCGTCTGCCCTCGTTTTCTCAGTTGTAAGTGGAGGTAACACAAACCCCTTCGGAGGCCTGGTGAGGACTGGCCAAGATAAGGCGTAAAAAGCCTTACCCGCCTGCCTCAGTGAAACAAACGCTCATCTTCGTGGACACTGACACACACTTCCTGGAGAAGTGCCACAGGTGGGGACTGTTACTCTTGGGATGGGGAAGGGGGTGGGGAAGCATGGGAGGACCAAGCCTCCTGGTTTCCCAGAGACTGGGGGGTTTCCTTGTGTATGTGACTTTCTGTGGTAAAGGAAATTCCTAAGCAAAGCGGGCTTAGTCAGTCCTCCTAAAGGAGGGTCTACAGGAGTACTACTTAATTCTCCAAAAACAGAAGTCAAAAAGAAAACAAAGGAATAGATTCAAAAACTACAGCACAATTGACTGAGTCTTGGTCACACCCAGGACTTCCCGGTTGCTGAACACAGGGACAGGGTGGGCACGCTCTTTAGTAACCCAGAGGGAAGCTCAGAGCCCAGGACGGGACCTGAGAAATTCCGAAGCCTCGCTCTTTGGAAGAAATGTCTGTGGCGGCTGCTGACTGCTCCCTGTGATGGATTCAGTCCGGTCTCTGCTCATCTGTGACCATCACCCTCCATAGAGCCCGCAGCACATTTCCAAATTCCAGACGTCAGGGGCGTATAGAGGATGCTCAGCCAGATTCTGACCCAGCAGCTGAGGGGAAGGCATGTGCTTGGTGACATGGGACCTAATCTTTAAGAACGTGTTCTGATAGAAAGATTCACGCCAGCCATCCAGGACGCAGACACCGAGCCTTAACTTTCAGTTCCTAGAGGCCCGTGGCACACGCCTCTTACGCGCCAAATAGCATTCGTGTCTCGTCTCAGGTCGTGCAGATTTACAGCATATTATCTGCAGGGGAATGTCACGGCAGACCGTGCGTCAGAGGAAAGGACAGTAGTTAGAAAAGGAGGCTGCTGCAGGCTCCGGGTGGTTCGAAACTGCCTTCTAAGCTGTTGTGAAATGCAGGGTGGGGCAGGGGCTAGGATGACCCTGCGACCGCTGTCTGTAGATGGCGCTGAATGCTTCAGGGGCCGGTTAAGTGCCATGTAGCAAGCTAGGGTGTTTCAGTACAACGGGAGCATTCTGGGCTCCCGCTCAAGCAGACAGAGAGCTGAGTGTGGTCACTGCTCCAGCGAGGGACGGCAGGACGACCCCACAGCCTGCGCACATCTCCTCTGTGGGACCGCCGTGCTGGTGTGTTCCTGGCAGGCGGCCTCAGAGCCCTGCCTGCGATGGCACACGAAGCACGTCAGGGGCAGGCTCACAGGGCCCTGCGGCGTCCCCGCCTGACTTCAGGTGGCGAGGGGGTCATTAAGAGCATGAATTTTGTTTCATTTTCTTCAACTTGATACTACGGAAATTTTCAAATATTCAGCAAAGCTGTAAAAGTAACGCAATAAAGACTGCCTGGATTCAAAAGTTAATATCATTATTTTTTTATTACCTGTTTCCTCTCTACTTGTATTTATACATGTGTATTTTTCTGAACTATTTAAAGTCACAGATATCATGACTCTTCACTTTTTTTTAAATAAAAATTGTATTTATTTTTAGGGAGGTGGGAAGGGAAGGCAAAAGAGAGGGGGGCAAACATTGATGTGTGAGAGAAACATCGAGTGGCTGTCTCCTGCACGCATGCCGCAGCTGGGAACTGAATCTACAGCTCAGGCATGTGCCCTGACTGGGAAATGAACTGGTGACCTTTTTTGCTCGGCGGGACGGCGCCCAACCAACTGAGCCATGCCAGTCAGGTCAACTCTTCACGCCTTAATAGTTCAGTCTCCTAAGAGCAAGGCATTCTCTTACACAACTACATCATTATCATGCTGAAGAAAGTAAGGAGTCCATAACCTCTAATATCCAAATTCAAATTTCCTCATTTGTCCCAAGGATGCATTCAAAAAATTTTTTAAAACCACTATCCAATCAAGATTCATGTACAATATTTGTTTATTGTCTTTGCTGTGTCTTTGAACCCAGATACACCATTACCACCACAAACACATACGGGTCTGTATGACATTGAGTTCTTGTAGAGTCTGCATGAGTTGTCGTATAGAATGTCCCACATTCTGGATTTGTCTGATTGCTCTCTCATTTGTCATCTGACTTGTGCCTCTGTCGCCTCTGTTTGTTGTAAATTGGCACTTGTGTCTAAATTAGATTCAGGTTAAATTAGATTCTAATTCATTTGAATTAGATTCATGTTTTATCTTTTCAGCAAAAATCCTTTATAGATGATACCCTGTACTTCTTCGTGCACCACAGCAAGGGTATATAACTTTAGGGCACCCCACAATCAATGAAGAGAAGCTTGTCACTTGTTTAAGGCAGTGACACCAGGCTGCCCATTGTGAAGGCACCTGTACCCCGCCCCCCCACCCCCTTTACTTTATAAAGGCATCATGGGTGAGGCATTGGCACTGGGCACAATTTCTGTTCCCTGAAAACCTTTCTCCTGGCAGTGTCGGCGTCCATTAATTCTTGCCTGATTATCAAACAGAAAGTTTAAAAATGCTACTTTTTCTAAGTCCTTCATTCTGTCACTCCTTCTACATTAGCGGGTATTCTTCTCAAAGAAGCTCTTTCTGTCTCTCTCTCTCTCTCTTTCCCTCATTCTCTCTTTCTCCCGGTGTTTGAAGAGTTCCCATGAACTCATGGAATTGTAGTCTTTCAACATATACCAATCAACTTCCATCATTTCCCATGCTAAAAATTGTCCCGAATTTGGCCATTCACACGTCCTACAGAGCTAGATTCAGGGCTCTTGACACGACTCTAACATTTGTGACACCTCCTTGCTTCCGGGAACAACCGTTTGACCCAGGCTCGTACTTTCCAGCCCCAGACCTAGAATTGGCTCTTCTCAGGGGGAAGTGGTATTTTTCAAACAAGATCTAGGCTCCAGGCAGGAGAAGCATAGAGTATGCTGCCAGACAACTTGGGCTTAAATCCTAACTCTGCCACCGACCAGCTGTGCGGCCTCCGACAAGTCCTCACTGCCCTATGCCTCAGTTTTCTCATGTGCAGAATGGGGATAATAACTCTGCCTCCTACCTTGCAAGATTATCAGAGGATTGACTCCGCTCACAGTTGCAAAGCTGTGCAGGCAGCACACGGCACGCAGTGAGTGCTGTACAGGTGTTTGCTAAATATATAATGCCGTGCTGCTGATGCAGATTGGAGGGTGTGGGAGAGACCCTCGGGCGGTCAGAGGCAGGAGGAAACCTTTTTAAAAAATAATTATTCTATTCAATTAGGATGGGCATCAGTAAAAATATCATTAGATATTTATTTTTACTCTTTTCATTCTATTTTATGGCAGGTGATACTGAGTTGACATTTGGAGTCTGGAAACACAGCTTCCTTTTTAAAAAAGTAGGTACAAATTTTTCTGAAGTAAAACCTACATGCAATATAAAATTACCTCTTAAAATAAATGTGTTTTTAAAATCAGATGAGCCGATTAAAAGTGATTAAATTACAGTTGCTGTGGAATGCAGATCTGTCAAAAATTAATGACGATGGCATGAGAGTGACCAAAGTTTGGGCAAGACTGTAATAAAGTTG
>PVJD01015300.1:0-25470 GCA_004026545.1 Mormoops blainvillei | reverse complement strand
TACCTTATAGAGGTTTTGTGAGGACTAAATAAGAATCAGGCACTTAGAACAATGCAGGCACATCATGTTACTAAATGTTACTATATTACGTGGACCTCTTTTGAGAAATAAAAATACCCCTGAATTTGAGGCAAACAGTCACTTATTACAACGTGAATCAGTTCAGTGAACTTGCTTGCTCTCAATGCCTGGGGCCAAGTCCACAGAGTTCTGGCTGTTGCGACGGATGGTCCTGACCTTTAAGAAGCTCATAGTCCAGCAGGATAAGAGACACATGTAAGCAAATACTGCGGTACGGTATTAGAGATCTACCTATACCTAGCACAGTGGCGTTGGGAGGAGGGAGCGACCAGCACTGCCGGGGTGCGGCAGGCAGGGGGTGGCGTGCTCAGGCTGGGAGATACAGGCTCTGTAGATAAACAGTGGGGAATGAGCAGGGTGTTAAGAGGAGAAGTGCGGTTATTGAGATGATCACAGATATCGGGTTAAATTGTCCATCTTCACTTGCATACAACTTTTTAAATGGTCATTTTTTAATCAAAACAAAAACTCTTAAAGTTTCTAGTCTTTGTTAGGGAGCAGCAGCACATTAAAAAGCGAAAATCTGCAGTAGGGATGACAAGGAGTTTTAATGTTTGCTAACTCTAAATCTAATCGATGGTGCTGGCTGCCTAGGATGCTTTGTTGAGAACATTCTGAGGACACCCCTGACGTGAGTGAAAAATTGCAGTGACTGACTAATGACCAGCACTATGTGTGGAAATGAGAGTGTCTTACAACACTGGGCGATGGTGCTCTGCATACAGAGAGCCCATGTGTGAAGATCGATGCCGCCAGTTCCTAGCTGTGTGACCTTGGCAGGTCACTTAAACTGTTGTACCTCAGTGACCTTGTCTGTAAAATGGGAATAAACAAAATGCACAGCTCTTAGATTGCTGTGAAGATTAAGTGAATTGATACTACATATAAAGTGTTTACGACAGTGCCTGACACATTGTAAGCATTCAATTAATATTAGCTATTGCTGGTTACTATTTATTTTTGGGTAAATAAGATTACTATAGAAACCCGAGTAAGTCCAGTATGCTTATGTGTACTGTTCTCTCTTCTATGTTGTAAATGTCTATGAGTAGGCAATGAAGTTAGATATCCTCAGCTCTAGGGTATTTGACAAACAGTACAATTTTAAGACTGTTTCGGAAATTATGTTGGTCCTATGGCTGGAGTGTTAGAATAAAGAGAGTTGGAATGAGTCGTGGCTGGGCAACTTGGGCTGATTTTTAATTGTTTCACTTTAATACAGTGTGAGATTGATGTGCAACAGTGAAATAGCAATTTTATCATTTATCTGTAGAATAAATATAAATCAGGAAGTTTTCAGAGACCTCTTTGTGGTCTGATTTAACCTGTTTAAATGAGTTGCAAAAAAGTTTACTGACTTCTTACATGTCCTGATTTACCTTCTGAATTTGTAAATTCTCCCTAGGGGTTCATGTGGTAAGTGGCTGTGAACTGAAAGTTACAGTTGGTATTTGCTGAACAAAGATACTATGGGAAGTTGCTACCCTTTGGTGCCAATTCATTCAAGGTAAGTGTGCTTTTTACTTTTAAGTTAAAAGTTGGCCTAAATTTTAGAACATTTTCTAATTACAGTACCACTGTAAGGAAGAAATAATAGCTTTAACTTGAACTGCCTGAAATTTCAACAATTTGTATTTTATCTTTCACTGTTGTTTACAATTTGAACAGATCAAGACTTTTAAAAACCGTATTTGTATCATTCCCAGTGTTGATCTGTCTTAAAGTCAATGGGATGAGGCAAGGCTTCCTAGGTGAATCTTAATCTATGGTTGCAGAGACTGGGGGTCGGGGTGAGGGGAACTTCTCATTGTTTCTAGAATGTCAGTAAATTATAAATTTAAATTATTACATATACCACTGGGAAATATATGAGAAATAAGGTGTTTTTAGTCAAATAAGGACAATCTCTATGATTCAGTGAGACCAACTGACCCCTTGGATTCCCTTTGGCCTTTCCTGTCCTCACAGGGAGCATTGACCTTGGCCATAGACTCTACACCTAATAAAGCAGGACACCTTTTCCTCTACTGAGTCGTTCCTGTAATATCCTTGTGATTCTGCCTGTATGATTTTGCCATTGGTACTAATATTTACTTAATATTTTTGAAAAGCTCACTTTTCAAACTTAGTACCTTAACAAGGTCTTTATGTACTAGTTGTATTTTCTAAATTATATTAAAACAAATATTAAATTGAAAATATTTATGTAATACCTAAATTCACGTACATACCGCCAGTATATACATACCATGTTTTTGAGGAGCTCTGAGTTAAAAGATTTGGAGGTCAATTATTTTTCTCGGATGCCTGTTTTGAAAAGAGTTTTTTATTTTTGTTCTCAGAGATTTTATTATCCTATATTATAATAAATAATAAAAAGTCCTTTGTCATAAATGATAAGCAGACAATTTGTTGATATTTGTTGTACTTCACGGAAACTATTTTTAGCTTATCATTTTGCATAATTATCTGATTGTAGGGAGGTGGCAGGTCCTGAAGCCACAGGGAAGCAACCAGCTTGTTGCAGAGAATAGAAACGTAACCTCCTCCCTTAGGTCCCTATGGTTCATACTTCGTTAGCAAAATGGAGCTAAGTGCTCTCTTTGATATACTTTTTATCTTTGTGTGCTCACAGAATTTGTCAGTTGCGTGGGATGTTACAAATATTGTGCAAGGACTGGGAAAAAAAAAATCATTCCAGTATATAATTTCCATGAAAACAAAGTAAAGAATAGTGACAGACAGCAAGAGGGGAGGTAAGAGGTCAGAAGGCTAAAGGTGTAGGCGACGTTCATAGGAACGATGGGAACTGTGTGATCCTGAATGTGCCCAATGATGGGAGGAGTTAAACCGAGCGGTGATACCAAAGCATGAAGGCCCAATAGGATAGCCTAATATAGTTATACAGCTTTATCAGTTATCTATTACTATGTACCAGTTTCCTCAAACCTGAGTGGCTTAAAACAACAACAATAAATTATCTCACAGGAATTAAGAGTGGCTCAGCTAGGTGGTTTTATTTCAGGGGGTCTCGTGAAATTAAGATGTCAGCTGGTGCTGCAGTCATCCGAAAGCTTGACTGAGGCTGGAGGTCCCTCTCCTCTCATGGAGGGTCCATGCGAGAGACAAACTGGTACTGGATATTAGCGAGAGGCTTCAGCTCGTCTCCCCCTGGGTTTCTGCAAAGGCCTACTTGAAGAGCCTCACAACATGGTGACCAGCTTCCCTCAAAGCTGACAGTGCAGAGAGTAAGGTGGAACTACCGTGCTTTTTTATGACCTAAGATTAGAGGTCACAAATCATTTCTGTCACATTCTATTTGTTAGAAGCAAGTTACTAGGTCCAGTGCAAGTTCAAAGGGAGAGGAATTAGGCTTCACTTTATAAAGGGAGATACCCCATTAGTCTCCCTAACTTAGCAAGACTCTTTTTGAGCTTCAGCTCCCTACATGGCAGTGAGAAAACTGTCGCTGAGCAGAGAGCTAGATGATCGTGGAACTTACTTTATGAGTATCCTTCTCTGAGCTATCAGTGTCTTGTGTTGCTGTTTTACGATGACTGGAAATAGTTGCTCCGTAGGTGGTTTTGTTTGTTTTTATTTTTTACTTTACCTTTATAGTTTACAACAGGTAGGCTAATTTGTTTTAGATGTTAGTATATCAGACATAAAAATTTTTCTGATAAAAAGGGATGAATTTCATTTTTACTAATGATTCTTATTTCAGTTTTCCACATGATTTAGCTTACCGTTGCCTATATGGTATATAGGCAAATATGGTAGCCATTTTAAATGTGTGAAGATTTGCAATAAAAGTTATAGCAGTTGTCTTTTAGGCTTAGTGTTGTTTTCCATCACATTTGTTGTTAAATATATTTACAGTTTATTTCTATTGTTTCTACAGCCTCATCAAGGTACTTGGTAAAAAGCATTTTCTAGAAATTATATTTGAAGTATGTTCTCTACACAAATAGTAAACCGCTTTAAATCAGCATTCCTATGGCTTCGACCAGGCATTTTAACTCAATTGCCTAGAAATTCCATCTGGAGAAAAGCCCCTCCGACTCTGGCTGTTTTCTGGGCCTGCGCTGTGCCTAAGCTGCTGTTACGTGCACACTCAGACCCATGCTCTCTGTTATTCTTCTTTAGGATTCCAGACACTTGAATTTTCTGACATCAGAACAAGCTCTGGCTGATTTTGCAGAGTTAATCAAACACTTGAAAAGGACAATCCCGGGAGCTGAAAATCAACCTGTCATTGCCCTGGGGGGCTCTTATGGCGGCATGCTTGCAGCCTGGTTCAGGATGAAATATCCTCACGTGGTGGCTGGGTAAATGCGTTTATGTTGGACATGAGAACTTCTAAATTGTTGTCAAGTTAGAGATTTGTTTTGGGTAAAACATGTTCCATTCCACTATACTGAGATTTCTAGTTTCTATCTTGTTAACAGTGATTATTTTTTTTCACCATTTTTGTTTAATATCAGTTTCAATTTTAAAACTCGGCTTCAGTGAGTTACCTTTTTCCCCTCTTTTTTCCTTCCTTGTTTTATTACCATTTAGAACTCTTGCAACCTTTACCCTTACCTTGCAGTTTGAGGATACAGTATCTTGTGGTATATTTATGGAAATTGAAACAACAGATTTTAGGAAAAGTGGCCTCAATTGTTCAGAGAGCATCTGCAGGTCCTGAGTTGCCATTAATCAGCTTACAAGAACGGGTAAGCTTTAATTAAGAGAATGGTATTATTTTTCAACCTTTCACTTGTTAAATTCAACATTTCCCACTTTTTCTTGAAATATTTTATTTAAGTATAACATACATATTTAAATATAACATACTTTCTTAAGTATACAAATCAAAATACAAAGCTTAATAAATTTTCACAAAGCAAATATATAGTATAATCATCACGTAGATAAGAAACCCCCTCAGAAATCCCCTTGTGCCCTTTCCAGTCGCTACTCCAGCATTTCCCAGACTAATTTCTATTCTGACTTCTAAATCCATAGGTTAGTTTTGCTTACTCTTGAATTTTTTAGTCATTGAAATTGCATAGTATGTATTTTTTGTGTCTGCTGTCTTTTGCTCAATGTGTGTTTGTCAGACACATCCATTTGTTTTATTCAGTTTTAGTTTGTGCCTTCTCATTGCTTTATAGAGTTCTACTTTTTATTTATTTATTTCAATAGTATCTTCAAAACAGGGAACAATTCCAAATGCTAATCCTGGTAAGCTCCATGAGGATAGGCAGCTTGTCTGTCAAGGATTACCCAGTTGCTCTAAAAGTATCTTACTGATGTTGAAAAAGTATTCTCGGAGAAGTGGTGTGGAAGACTGAATGTTCGAAAATGTCAGGTGAAGAATCTATAAAACCCTATGTTGAGCAGTGCTTTTTAGATTTCAACATTGTGACTTTGTTCTCAGGTACTGGCTTGCATTGGCTTTGTGAAGCCCTTCACTTATGCACCCCATTGACAAATTCTCAGGATGTTCAGCAGTTGAAAGACTGGGTCTCTGAAACCTGGGTCAGTCTGGCAATGGTGGACTACCCTTACGAGTCTAACTTTTTACAGCCTTTGCCTGCTTGGCCAATCAAGGTAACAGGAAAATATCTTTTCATCACTTTTAACAACACACTTTACATTTTTGTTTGCATGTGCATTCTCTGACTTTCGGCATCAGACGAAATCCCAGAGACAAAGGGGCCCTGGAGTTAGTTAAACAAGGGCAACAATCCTGGTTTCTGTCACTTTCCAGTTACCCAGTCTTGGACATACTACCTAACATTTCTGAACCCAAATTTCTTCATCTGAATAATGGAGATAAAATGAATAGATTACAGAGTTATATGAATTAGAAATATGACCAATAGTTGCTGTAATTGGACGAATCACTATGTGTCAAGTCCTGTGCTATGCCCTTTGCATATTCATTTTATTTAATCTTTGTGATGTATGTGAGACATGTCGAACTGTATAACACACAGTCAGTGTTTAATGAGTGGCAGTTGAAGCTGCAATCATAGCACTATTATTCAGCCAACTGCTTATGTATTCCAAGTGCTACATACATGATAAAAGGGTGACTCACCTACAGTGGGGTGGAGTGGAAAGAGTACTGACTCTAGATCCTTCTACCTTTCACCAGCCGTGTGATCTGGGCAAGACTCTCATCTTCTGGAGCCTCCATGCCTTCTTCCGCCAAACAGGATAACGGCACTTACATTCTCCATAGGGTTGCGCTGACGATCAGATAAAATATCAGATGTGAAAACACTGCAAAGTGTAAAGACACATAACACCATAAACTTTAGGGCTCTTTCATACCAAAATCTGTTATTGTATGTTCTCTTCTTAAAAGAGTCCATTATAAAGAGCAATCCTCTTAGTTTTAAGATCAAAGGCTGACCAACTTGATGGTTATTAGGTTTAGAGAAGACAACTGACTCTACAGCTAGAATGAGTGCTGGAAATGTAAATAGAATTGGTAATACAAGAACCAGGTCTCAGAAGCACTTTTAATATGACTGTCTATTTGAACTTTAATGCATGCCTTGCTTAAAATTTTGTGACCCAAAGGGAACAAGGTCATTTGCTATTAAAGACATTTTTCTCCCTCTAAAAAGTAGAATGACCAGTAGGTATCTTGCACATAGCAGGCCAGAGGTCACTGTGTCTTGAATTAAATTGACTTTTGATAATACAAAGTTATTTAAAAAAGTAGATCTCTCTCAACGTAAGAAAACCTGAATCAAAAATAATGAGACCAACTAAATCTGAAGCCATCTGTCTCCATATATGTCTCTGTGCTAATAATGGATTATCCTTTCACATTATTTTACTATTTACACTTTTTTTTTCATTGATTAAGCTATTACAGTTGTCCTGATTTTCCCATTTTGTCCACTTCCACTCTAAATCACTTACTCCCTCAGGCAATCCCCCCATCATTGTTCATGTCTAAGGGTCATGCGTATAAGTTCTTTGGCTACTACATTTCCTATATCATATTTTACATCCCTATGGCTATTCTGTAACTACCTATTTGTATTTCTTAATCTCTTCACCCCATCACCCATTGTCACTCACCCCCAACCCTGGCAACCACGTGGTAACTAACTTCTTTTCTCTTGCTACTTTTAAGATGCTCTCTTTATCTTTAACCTTTAACCTTTTAATTATGTTGTGTCCTGGGAGTGGACCTCTTTGCATCCATCTTGTTTGGGACTCTCTGTACTTCCTGGACTTGCATGTCTATTGCCTTCGGCAAATTAGGGAAGTTTTCTTTCCTTATTTTTTCAGGTAGATTTCTAATTTCTTGCTCTTTCGCTTCTCCTTTTTGTACCCCTATAATGCAAATGTTTACCCCTTGAAGTTACCCCAGAGACTGCTTATACTATCCTCATGTTTTGGATTCTTTTTCTTGTTGTTCTGTGTGGTTGTTTTGTGTCTCCTTATGTTCCAAATCATTGATTTGATTCTCAGGCTTCATTCATTCTACTGTTTTTTCACTGTAGCTTCATTATTTCTATTAGTGTTCCTTTGTTTCTGACTGGATCTTTTTTATGCTGCTGAGGTCCTCACTAAGTTCCTTGAGCATCCTTATAACCAGTGTTTTGAACTCTGCATCTGATAGATTGTGGGGACTTATCTTCCTGGCACTGGAATCCTGGGCTGGGGACCTGGTGTGGGTCAGGGACTCCTCACTCCCAAGATATCCATCCTGAATTTTTATCCACCACATGTGGGTGTGGGACCAGCCTGTTCTGCATCTGTGTCCCTCCTACTAGTTTGAATGGATGTGATTTCTTTAATTCCATAATTGTCAGACTTCCATTCAACTTGATTTCTGAGGATTCTGAGTGATGATTGTTCTAGATTTTAGTTGTAATTGTAATGTGGTTGTGCAAAGTGACGAGTCATGTCTGCCTATGCCACCATCTTGACTGGCACTTTCAAGATGCCAGGCACTTTCATAGACACTATCTCATTTAATCCCCTCAAAAATACTGTGAGAAAAGGAGGTAAAATTCCAGTCTTCAGGAGAGGAAATTTAAGCTCCACAACGAGGTGGTAGATGGGGGATTAGAACTTAGGCCTGCCATTGTTCTGAGCCTATGATCTAGCACATTGCCCTGGAGTAGGACAAGACTGGGCTAAAGGTTTTAATGGATTGCTGGCCACAGTATGACGACTATCAGAGTTAATTCTGCCCTCTGTATCCAAAGTGAGAATTACATCTGCATCTTATGCCTCCCTGAAGAACAAATGAATTGTCAGATGGTAAAAACATGGGGAATCCTCTTGTTATTTAGAATAGAGTTTGGCAAACTTTATCTATAAAGGACTAGATGATAATTATTTTAGGCTTTTTTGGCCATATGGTTTGCATCACAGACACTGAAGTCTATAGGTATCATAGGAAAGTAGCAGAAAGCAGCCATAAACAAGATATACATGAATGAGGATGACTGTGTTCCAATAATATTGTATATTTATAAAAGGTGCAGTGGGCTGGATTTGGCCTAGAGGCTGTAGTTTGCTAACCCTGATTTAGAAAAAAAGCTAGAAGAATACAGCTTTTTAGTGTTTGTTTATGTTTTGGAACCATAAAGAGTATAACTTGGATTTTCTCCCCATTTCTTTAATTTGCCTTTTAAGATATTTTTCTGTTGGGTCTTAAATGGAAATGAGTATTCCTTTTTTTGCCTCTCTTAAACAATCACTCAAAATAAATGGAGTATATCTCAAATATTTTGTCATCTGTTTTTGATTTAGCATGATCTACCTTCTACCCTCTGTACATATACATTATAAAAGTTCATTTTTAAGGCAAGATAACTTTGTGTCTGTCTCACAGTCATCTTTAACTTTTTTTAAAACCTGGAACTAGTTCTTGTCATTTTCTTCAATTATTTCTTATGGGTTTTATCCTTCCTTTTGCCATATTAAGGAATTTTTGCTTGCTTATGATATATTTTGATTCAGTTTCTTGTCAGCACCCCACCAAAAATAACCTTCTCTTTTTACCTCTTACTTGAGAAACTTTGATTGACTACATCAGTTTTCAGTTTCATCCTATCTGATTTCAGAATTTTTCCACTACATGTCTCACTCCCAGACTTGTAGCTTCAGATCACTTTCTTTCACTGTTCATTCTATTTCTCCTTTCTTGACCCCCTCTCTGTTCTCCCAACCCACTAATCCCTGCAACACTCCCCAGTTGGGGACCTCTCTTTCACTTGGATAGCTCCATTTAACCAGGACTCCTCCTCCCTCTGATACACTTCCTCCTTTTTAAAGAGCTGACAAACAGCTGTCCTTTTGTTTCTTTTAAAGCTTCCTTTTAATTTTATTTTTAATTAAATTTAGTGGGGTGACATTGATTATTAAGATTATTTAGGTTTCCAGTGTACATTTCTATGGTACACGATCTGTATATTGCATTGCGAACCAACACCTAAAGTCAGATCATCTTCCATCACCATATACTTGGCTCCCTTTATTCTTTCCCACCCCTTACTTTTCCCTCTAGTAACTGCTGCACTGTTGTCTGTGTCTGTGAGTTTGAGTTTGAGATCCCACTCAGACTTAGGATGGTGAGATAATAAACAACAATTGGGTTATGGTAGAAAGCAGATGATATCCAATTCTGTCTGGACCTCGTAAGGTTCCGAAGGATCCATAGGCAGTGACTGAATGCCGCTTCCCGTGTCAACTCAAGTATCATTCTTTTTAATTTGTCATTGGGTTTTGCACACTGAGACTCCATTTGCTTTGTTTACTGTTAATAGAAGCTGCAACATTCATGCAGAAATAATCATGGACTTGGCTGGTAGAACACAAGGAAGATGAAAAAAGGGAAATAGAAAATGCCCCTGTCAGCGGACTGCTCTGTTAGCATAAAACAACTAGGTCTCTTATGAAATAAAAGAGCAGTTTTAAAGGATATCATGGAGTTTATTTATTTTGGAATCATTTTTTTTTTTTTTTAGCTGATAATTCACCCGATCTTTTAGCTTAGCCTTCTGAGCATGTGGATAGATGTTGTGAAATAATAAGATATAAAGTGGAAAATCTCTTCCATTTGTCTTGGTTTGATAATGTATGCGACCTCTCTGGGTGGTTTTAAGCGGTTTAGGTGCATTCTATGAAAAGGGAGCTTTTAATGACAAAACTAATGTGATTATCTGAGTGAGTGTGAGAGGGGTATTGAAGCCTTAGAGAATGAAAATCTGTTAGAAAAGCTGAATGTATCGGCTTAATCCTTTCTCTAATGTGGATGGACCATACTCTCTGAGAGATTGGTCTTTTTATTTAAACTTTCTTCCTCCCTACCTCTTTAAAATTTTTTTCGTTGCCCCCTTTTTCTTTCTTTTATTCAAATGCTTATCCTTATAGGTGGGGGACACAAAGCTTTTAAGCAAATCATTACCTTTAGTTTCTCTGGCGGTGTTCATAGGTTTAAGGGGCAGAACTAAATATTTGGGTGCAGAGCTGATTAGTTTGGTGTTATGGTTAGAATGTCCTGTTATTTCCATTATATCTATACCCTTAAAAACCACACTTATTAAAATGGACTTCTAATGCTCTTTATTATTTTTTCCTGATTGTTTACTTTTATTCCAGGAAATAGAAAGTGAATTAAGTCTGTCTATTCCGTGTGGTTCTTGAGCCTTTCATTACTGTTTTACAGTTTTCTTCTTACTATAGCAAATAAAAAAGTTTTATTTATTTATTTATTTAGTATGTTGGCCCTCCCATCTTGGTTCTTTCCTTTTTTAAAGAAAATATTTTATTTTATTTTTAGACAGAGGGGAAGGGAGGGAGAAAGAGATGGAGAGAAATATCAATGTGTGGTTGCCTCTTGGGCAACCCCTACTGGGGACCTGGCCCACAACCCAGGCATGTACCCTGATTGGGGAATTGAACTGGCAACCCTTTGGTTCGCAGGCTGACACTCAATCCACTGAGCTACACCAACCAGGGCGTTTTTATGATTTTATAGTGCCACAGAATCCCTTGTAAGTTTTTACCTAAAAAATAAACTTGGAAAAATATAAAGACAATATAAGAATAAAAGAACTTTGTGTAAAAATTAAGTATGAAAATAGTCATGGGATGTAAAGTACAGCATAGAGAATATAGTCAATAATATTGTAATAACTATATAGGGTGCCAGGTGGGTACTAGATTTGTTGGTGGGATCACTACGTAAATTATATAAATATCTAACCACGGTGCTATACACCTGAAATTAGTATAAAATGATATTGAATGTCATCTGTAATCAGCATAAATAAATAAATAAATAAATAAGCATGAGATTACAGGTATATTTAGGTAATATTTGTGTTATCTGTGTCATACGCTAAAACTTCGAAGTTGAGTATGTGTAGCTTAGTGATTACAAATGGAAGCTTCAGAGGAAGCCTCTTTGAATCCCAGCTCTGCTACTTCCTGCCTGTGTGGCTCTGAAGTCTCCTAACCACTGTGTGTTTAGTTACCCGTCTGCAAAATGGGGATAATAATAATTGTAATGCTTGTTAGGGTCATTAATGAGGATTTCATAGGATGAGGTATGCAATAAGCATGAAATTTATGTTAGCTATATAATAATAATAGCTATTATTATTATTATGTAATATGAGAGAGACAGATTGTTATACTAGGACTCTGTGGCCAAAGTCTGGGTTCAGAACCTATGTTCACAGTTTTTAAATAATGTACCTGTAGCCAGACCTTTCTAAACTGTTTCTTCCTCTGTGAAATGGGGACTGTCATTATATGCTTCTTCCTGGATCACTGTTGAGAAAGTTCCTGACTTCAAGGAACATCCAATAGATGTACTGGCAACCTCAGTCCCAGCTGCCTCCATATTAAGTGAATCTATGGCCTTAAGCAGTGCCTCATGTAGAAGTTGTTTAGAAGACGCTGTTCGTTAGTGCCTACAAAATAAATAGGAAATATAATACAGGTGCTACCTTCGTGTTGAATATTTTGGGTGGAAGTGGTTGGTGGGGACTCTTTCCTTGTCTGATTAGATCACAGCCCCCAAGTAAACAATCAACAGACTAAGTGCTTGCCCTCACTTAGGGGTAATGTCTGCAAATTATCAGACTTGTTGAAGTGTTATATGACCTTAAACCAAATATACCAATATTAGACTGAGTTTGACTTACAAACATGGCAATTTCATAGCTTTCAACTTAACATTTACATGAGTGTTTTGTGTATCCTACAGATCTTTAATAAAAGTATGTGAATATCTCCTTTTGAATTACTACAGTCTTTAAATAAATATGGGATAGTGCTAAGGTTTTGCCAGTATAACTTCAACTTTTTTTTGAAAAATATATTTGCTCTTCCACTACCAAAACTCTTAAGAAAATGCATAGTGATATGCAGAGATTTTGTTTTTTATACCAGAGGATTATACTTGGACTTACAGTCTCTGAGTTAGAAAGGAACTTTAGAACCACCGAAAATAATAAAATTCTCTTAGTAAATTTGCAAAAATTTTGCAAAAAAACATTTATACGATACTTTTCTGGCTTTCTGTCTAGTACATTGATAAAATTAAAAATGGGTACTTCCTTTCTGTAGGGCAATTTGATAAGAATGTTGCAAAACCTTTAAAAATGCTATTTCCTTCAAACTGGTATTTCCTCTAAGAATTTATCTCAAGAAAGCAATGAAAGATGTATGCAAATATTTAGCCCCAAGTAAACATATTTTGGCCTTATTTGTAATAATGAAAGATCGAGAATGACACCAATGACCAATTGTAGGGTTTCTTCAACTATTCATCAAGTATTGTCAACCGGTGCTGGTCCCCAGCCATGCTTGTGTCTTTTAAGGAGCAACAGTAACTGCTATTTTCAGATGCTATTCATGGGATCTCCTCCTTTTCTTTGCCTGACAGAGGCCCAGTGTTCTAGCTCTGAGAGGGGATCTGATGCCAACATGTGAGTCACACTCACTTGCCTCTGTTCTTTTCCAGAGTTTGAGGCCACTTGTTGCTGCAAGTCAGCACCCCCTAGCCCCCTGCCCAGCTTGCATTGTCTCCCTGCCTCACCTCCCTTGCTGTGCGGGGACATGAAGCTCTTCTCTGCCTTCCATGTGTCCACTCTGTAGTTTTGTGCTGCGTTTTGAAAGGTGAATCCACTGTTGGTGTCTACATACAGGAAACACTGCTGATCAACTGTGGGAAATAAGTAGTTTTAAAATTCTGTGTTTGATTTTTGATTTCCATGTATTCATGGGTATTTCTGATTGGCATATTTCTTAGGGACATTTTCTGAGAAAAATGTTCTGCGAATAGGTATTTTTTGACTTACCATTTCCTTATTGTTTTATTCTTGTTAGGCGTGTGAAGCTCTCCGTTTAGCACAATTCTGTTTCTCTATGTTTCCCTAGGGTTTAGTTCATAGTTACTTTTTAAGGTACAGAATATCCAGTTATTTGGACATCTTTAATTTCTGACTTTTCTCACACTCAATATTTCTAAAAACTCATTGGGAATAATGCATATCTCATCTCCCTTTTGGGAAGTCGCATTGAGTTGAGCATGTAAAAGGCCCTGAGAAATCCTACAATCAAGGAAACTGTTTACATTTGCTAACACATTTCCTAAAATTGACTATGAAACAAACCTTTATTTTCCTAAATTATCATTTAACATTATATAGAAATATACATTTGGGGAGAGGCATTTAAGTTTTTCTATGATCCCTTTTCTCTGTCTTTTCAAGTTTCCCTTTTTTCCAGGAGAGCGTTGCCGGAAGCGCGCCCTAGGCAGACCTGTGCCGAGAGGCTGTGTTTGCTTGCGTCCTCTTACCTGCTCTCTCAGTGCCTCCTTCCCTGATGGGAGCACATCCCCAGCCCAGGCCTGGTTGCTCCTGCTGCTCACAATCTCTTTCTAAAGTGGGGTAACTCAGTTCTTTTTTTCCAGGCTTCTTTTCTGGATGCATCTCTTTTTTGTCAGAACTTGCCTGTACTATATATATCTTTTCCATTTGAAAGGAGAAAAGACAAGATTACTGAGTTTACGTACAGGTGATAACAGAGGATGGAAACTTAATGTATTTTCCTTGCTGTTGGGGCTGTTTGCAGCTTTACAAGGGGCTACGACCTAAGCTGTAGCAAAAAGGATCAGATCTATAAATCGTAATCAGAGAAACCTGGTGTTGAAGCTAGGTCCTACCGTTTATTAGCTGGATGGCCTTGAATGAAGTGATTTAACCTAAGAATCCCTTTCTTCATGTAAAATGGACTATGACATACCTGATAGGATTGCTTGAAAATTAAGTGATGTAATCGTTGCAAACCCAGGGCTCAGTAATCAGTAGCACTTGTTGTTATTCAGCTGTGATTCCACCTCATAGGGGATTTGTCTGTCATTTCACCTCAACATTTTATTGTCAAAAATTTTAAGCACAGGAAAGTTGAAATAAGTGGACAGTGAATACCCATAAACCTACTACCTAAATTTTATAAATAATATTTTGCTATATCTGATTTATCATATATATGTATATATATATGATATATATATATCTGGGAAAACTCCAGCCATTGTTGATATAACAAAAATAGTTTGAGTGACATTGATGGCAGCCAAGGAGAGGGGACTAGAATGCACATGCATGAACAATGATGACTTCACTGTACTAGTCAGTGAGGGTAGTAGACGTCACTGAGTGAGCATGTGCACTGTGTGGCCAGTGCACTCCAAATGACTGAGCAAACAGAGCAATGAATCTGCATCAAATTTTGTGTTAAGCTTGAATGGTTCTCTGCAGAAATTATTCGGTGATTCTGAAGGCTGCAGCTACGGGCAACTGGTGATTGGCAGCTTCATCATGACAATGTGCCCACTCAGGTATCATATATCATGCAGAGCTTTTTGGCAAAACATCAATTTACCCAGGTGGCTCAGCCCCGCTACAGCCCAGATTTGGTGCCCCGTAACTTCTGGCTTTTTCCACAACTGAAATCGCCTTTGAAAGGGCAGAGATTTCAGATCTTTGATGGAAATCAGGAAAATCCGATGGAGCAGCTGATGGTGACTGGGAGAATTGTATGAGGTCCCAAGGTGCCTACTTTGAAGGGGACTGAGGTGTCATTGTTCTATATACAATGTTTCTTGTATCTTGTATCTTCTTCAATCAATGACTCACATTCTGAGTACTTACCATGGGTCAGGCACATTTCTAGGCTCCAAAGATGCAAAGATAAATAAGACATGCTCTTACCAACAAATGGGCCTTGTGAGAAAGAGGCATCACTAATATTAAAACGGATCTTGAAAAGTTTCATAAAGTGAGCATTTGATGGACACATAAAAGAAGGGGAGTCTAACTTGATTCTCTCTGAGCCTTTGTTTCTTATACATACAATGAGAATAATAAGAATACTTTCCTCCCGGAGTTGTTTTGAGGGTTCAGCATGATAACAGATGTGAAAGAAAGCAGTTTACAGGGAAGGAATATATAGCTCCCACTTCTGTGACTGCTCAGCTGAGACTTCCCGGGAGCAGTGAGAGGCGGTGTGGCGCAGAGGTAACAAGCAGGAGCTCTGAGGCCCGACTGCCTGAGATCAGACCCTGGCTTTGCTGCTTCCTAGCTGTATGACCTTGGGCAATCTGTTTAACGTCTGTGCCTTATTTTTTACTAGATTCTTCTGGTTTGCTTCCTCAGGCCTGCACAGAAATGGTCATGCCCTTTTGTACAAATGGGATCGATGACATGTTTGAACCTCACTCGTGGGACTTGAAGGGATTTTCAGATGATTGTTTTAAACGGTGGGGTGTGAAACCACGGCCTTCCTGGATCACTACTGTGTAAGGAGGCAAAAACATCAGTTCCCATACGAATATCACTTTCAGGTGAGTTTTTGCTGGCCCAAAGAAAAACTTTGGTTGTTGGAGACATTTGTAGAATAGTTGAGAAAATAGAACCAGGAAAAATGTTGGACAATAAAATAAGATAGAATATACCAAGCGGTATCTTGTTTTCTTATTCCTTGAAAGATAGAGGATGCTGGGAGCTTTTGAGATTTTGCTTCCATGCATGTCATCAGTTTGGCTCTAATAAACTCTTACAAAATTCCCTAAGAAAGAAGGAGAAGGAGAAAAAGAGGAAGAAGGAGAAAAAAGAGAATGATAGAGGAAGCTGAGAAGTATGATTTTATACTCTATTACCTACAGGCTTAGAGGCTTCAAAACAACCCAGCAACAAAATTAAAATATTTTTAAAAACTCCCCAGCACAAAATGAAGCATCATCTGCTCTCAATTTGTTTTACTTTTGTTACTGTTGTTATTTATGGTAGTAAAAATTTATTAGGATGTATTCAACAAATATTTTTGAAGAGCCCAATCTGTTCTGTTCCAGATGCTGTATGAGGCACTTTAAATCACCTAAAATTGAACCCTCACAATAATCCTGTGAAATCGTTGTTATAGTTTTTTTAAATTTAACTAAGGAGGAAAGTGAGGGTCACTGTGTTCAGTCATTTGCCAAAATTCATCCAGCTTTGTGTTACCAGTAAAGCCAGATTTCAGCCTTGGCCTGTTTGACCACAAAAATCCGGTTTGTTCTCCTACGTTACACTGCTCCTCTAGAGACATAGTTGATATTGGTTCGCATCAGAGTTATTTGAGTAGACTCTATGTGCCTCATTGTGACTTCAAAATTTCCATGTTTTGGTTTATACACCTGGCTGTCAACTATTAAGAATAATAACCTGTCAATCAACAAACTTCCCAAAATCTGCCCTGGATGGGTGGCTCTATTGGTTGGAGCACTGTCCCATACACCAAAAGTTAGCAGGTTCAATCCTGGTTAGGGTATATATCTAGGTTACGGGTTCAATCCCTGGTTGGGGCATGAACATACAGAGGGCAATGGATTCAAGTTTGTCTCTCTTTCTCTGTCTCTATTTCGCTGTTACTCTTTTCGCTGTAAAAGCAGTGAGCATAACCCCGAGTGAGGATTAAAAAATATTTTCCCCCAAATCTACTTGGAAATAGTAAAGATTTACCCATATGTATATCTTAACTTGCAGTTGTTGTTTAAATTGTATTGAATAAATGTCTGTTTCATAAGCTTTTATAAACAAGAGTCAGACTTGGCCTTGGGGACGTGCTCAATAGCATTTAAGAGTGAGGAGTGCTGTTCATAGGGAAGGATCACTGCCTGGGTTTAGGCCCATAGCACGGCCCACCTTGCAGCCGGTCTGACTGGGTCGATGCTGTTTTCTCTCCCAGTGAGGACCAAAATAAAAGGTAGACACTTTAATGGAAAACTTAAGAGACTCATTTTGTTTATTTCCTTAAATTGTGTTCCTTGTTCTCAATAGGAGCCTTCACAAACACAGTCTTCAGTTCAACCTTATAAACGAATGAATAAACCTATGTAGGGCATGTAAGGAAACTGTGCCAAATTCGGGTGTTTGAAATTAGGAAAATGTGAAAGGACCAAGAGGATTTAAGCTCATCTTTGCTCCCCAGAGGAGGAGGCACTTTGTCAATGTCTTGTTTTCCTTTAGGAGCTAATCTATCTCTAAGTAGCATTTATACTAATTGCTCTGGCATGCTGACCCTTTAAATCATCCTTCCTTGCTTTGACCTTATAAAACTGAGGTTCAAGTTCAATTATAAAGTGGAATCTTTAAATCCTTGAATAAAGGTATTAATATATGAGTTTTGTCAAATGCATTGTATTTGTTTTATTGGATTCAACAATTAAAGATATGTATTTTAGTTCTCCATTTGTCCTCATATTATTTCCATCAAGTCATCAATATAACAGTCTTCTTCTTCATCATCATCACTGGAAGGGTACTGATTTTGTGAGAAAAATTTGGGAAATAGAACTGAACCTCGTAGGTGGAAATTTTAGCTCACTGTTAAAATTTTTTAGTTTGGTATAAGAAAGGACTTTCTAACAGAACTGTGCAAAGGTAGAATGAACTATCTTAAATAAAATTCTTTAAGTTCTCTTTGATCCTCAGTTTTCTCTTCTGAAAAAAGTGAGAATAATTATACCGCTCACCCCATAAACTTGTAATGCTTAAAAGTGTTAATCCCATGAATTACTTGTCCCTGAAGTACTTGTTTATTTGTACCTGGCTGTCCTTTCCCTTCCTCCTTTTCTCCTTTTCTTAAGACACAGGTGTCCTCCAAGAAACCTTCCTGACTCCCCCAGGGAGGTTAGGTTTCCGCACCCCCTCAGCTCCTAGGGCCTATGACTGACTAGCACCCTGTGTGGAAGCTGTCTGTGTTTCTATCTACCCTGTGAGATTGTGAACTTCTTAATGGCAGGGACTGTCTTAATCACCTCTGTGCCTTTCGTGCCTGCTACAGTGACTGGCACATAATGAATGCACAATAAATGTGCTGGTAAAAATGAGGAATGAAATACAGAGCTCAGGGAGGCTTCAGAGGCATGTGAAAATTTAAAGGCAGGACTGTTAAGATACTGGTTTATCCTTCCGCAGTGGCAAGTCTACTTTTTAAAAAAGAAGTCTTTTTCGTATGTTGCTAGGTGAAAAATCCAATGTAAGTTTTTTAAAGTTACTTAAAAATTCACCATTCTGCTCTTCTGAAGAAAGCATGTTCCCAAAGTAAGGAGCAGTCTCAGGTGTCTGTTCTGTGTACTACCAGCTAGAAAACATTCCTGGTTGACGGGTGAGAAAATGTCCAAGGAGCCGCGTGAAAATATCTTTATGTTCATGATTCTCTCCTTAGTTGCCTCCCACAAATGCATGGCTGGTTTTCTGGTTGGAAAGTTCAGTCCGTAATTGGAGATTTGCCAGTTAAGAGCTTGGGCTTTGAAGTCAGGGAGACCAGGGTGCTGTTCTGCTTCTCCACTGAGTGCGCTGCGTGGCCTCAGGCAGATGGCTCATTTATGTAAATTAGGAATGACGACTACCTGACAGGGTCATTTCAGGGAGTAGATAGACTACTATGGAAGGGAGCACTACGAGGGCAGAGATCCTGTCTGTCCACTGCTGAGTGCCCTGTGCCCAGTCAGTGCCTGGCACAGAGTACGCACTCAGTGAACAACTGTTGAATGAATGAGGGTTGGAAAAATAGTAGCTATTAATAATTCCACTTCAACATTAAAAAAAATTTCATAGTGGTTTTGTTGGAAGGATTAATTTTTCCTTGACCCCAGTTGAAAGGGCATTATCTTACCTCAATGGTCATTCTCAGTTACTTAAATATAAATCTGAAAGGCAATTCCTGAGAAGCTGATTAGTTTAATATCATTTTTCAGAAAAATTGTTGCCAGCAATTAAATGAGAGTCACCGTTGGGAATTTTATCTGGGCATCTAGATTCTCTCGTGAAAGTCATTATTACCAATTTTTTTTTTTTAATTTCCCAGTGACTTGTTAAGTTTCACATGTCTAGGACCAAGAAATTCAAGTCCATGTGCATCTTAGGTCTCCCAGCAACTCCAAACACTGTTGCTAAGTCAGTAGACTGATTCAGATGACCTTTTCAATCAAATGCAGTTCACTTACTGTGTGACTGTTAGGATGGCTTTTTTGTTTTGCAAATAATGGAGAGTTTCCTATCTGGGTTGGTCCTGTCAAATGGGAATAATGATAAAGGCTACTTGTTTACTTAAGACAAACCAGCCCCTTGTGTAGTTTACTTTAAAAATATATCTGATAGTTAAAATTTAAGGATCCTATTTTGCATGTGAGTTTCCTCTTAAAAAAAATTCATTTATTGATTTTAGAGAGAGAGAAAGAGAGAGAACATTGATTTTTTTTGTTGTTGTTCCTCTTATGGACATATTCATTGCTTGATTCTTGTATGAGCCCTGATTGGTGATCAAACCCACAACCTTGGTGTGTTGGGACAACACTCTAAACAACTGAACTACCCGGACAGAGCTCCTTTATGTTTTCAATAAAATCAAGCAAAATAAATTTTTGGATTGATATTTTTTCCCCAAGAATGATGTTATTATGTTGTAATTGGGTTAAAAAACAAAACAAAACTGGTGAGAACTTTTTGTGGAAATTTAAGCTTGCATTTAAACATACATATATTTAATGTACCTAAATGCGTATTTTTCATTTAATTTGTACATCTGCCTAGAAAACAATGATTGCATTAGTTTTCTGATCCAATTTCTATGAGAAATGCTTTTATATATATTTTTTTCATGATTCATTAAACCTCTCAAAAGTATTAATATAACACAGTGGTCAGGCCGGATCTCCAGAAGGCAAGAGCCAGGGAGAAAACCCCAAGCCGGAACTGAAGGTGAGAAGCCGCTTGCTCTCCCAGCAAAGGGAGGGGCTGCCCTGGAAGGGACATTGCTCCAGGCAAACTATAAACAAAGGTAATTGTAAACAAGCCAGCACGCATCTCCCCAGGAGCCAAGCGGCCCAGGCCTTCCTGACAGGGAGGGGCTGCAGGAGAAGACTACAGCGTCAGGCCACATCACCAGAAGCATTGCTGGGAGGCTGCGTCCTTATGCAACATGGCAACTGGAAGAGGAGCAAAGAGAAACACGACCAACGTTGCCACTCATTGGTTAAAAAGCTGGAGACTCCCACTGGCCTCTGGAATGCATGGGACTTTGGGAAAGGACTTTTCAACAGATGGCAGGCAGAAGCTTGCTCTTTGGCTCTTGGCTTCTTGGCCACTTGGCATTTTGGTTTCTTGGGCTCTTTTTGCTTTTCCCCTGTTTGGGGGTTGTGGCTGACACCAGGACTGCTTGAAGCTTAGGCCTTGCATGGTTGGAAGTGAACTCTGGGAGACAGGGTCCCACACTGGGATGCGCGCCTCACTGGGCACCAGCCCTTGGGATGCTACGACCATGGCACATGGGTCCTGAACTGCTTCCACTCTCTCGCCCTGAGAAAGTGCACAGAGACTGAAGGCAGCACATGGAGGCATGAGGTGGGAAGTTCCCCACGAATGGAGCTCCCCGGGCACAACTGTTTGGAGTGTTCTGGCAGCGCACCCCAGACCCTGACAAAGAGAGCTGCTGCAAGGCAATGGCAACTCTGGCAAGTGGGAGAGAGAGGGCCTGGAGCTGGAGACTCATTCGAAAAACAGCGCCGGGCTACAAATAAGCAATAATGGGGAACTTCTGGTTATGGATTTGGACTTAATCTCCCTAAGGGTGGCTGGTTTTCTGTACGTTGTGGGTGAGGTTGGCTCGGAACAGGAAGGTTCTCATTCCCCTCAAATTGGGAACCCTGTTAATAAAAACCTATTTCCTTCCTCACAAAACTTTGTGTTATGCAAATATATGATGATACACAACCAGACCCTGTGCTGCCCAGTTATGTTAACACCTCTCATGCTTACAGAATATACTAATAATTATAATAATACTGCATGTTTATATGGTATTTTACAGTTTATATCTTTCACATATATAACGTAACTTAAGCCCCACAATATCTCTGTAAGGAAGAGGCATTACCCTTAACATTTGGGGGCATTATACATGTGGGAATTGAGGGTCAGAGAGACCAGGTTACTTACCCAAAATCATGTGGCTAGTAAGGCTGTGAACCTTAGATCCGCTACTTAGTTAATTGTTCTTATTGCTACTACATACCACTAAAGTTCAGTCTCTATGTATTTATATTACTCATTTATATGAACTCCACTTTTTCATGTAAAAAATACTGAAGTGGACCTGGGTGGTGTGGCTAAATGTACTGAGTGCTGGCCTGTAAACCGAATGGTTGCTGGTTTGATTCCCAGTCAGGGGCACGTGCCCAGGTTGTGGACCAGGTCCCTAGTTGGGGACATGCGGGAGGCAACCAATCAACATCTCTTGCATCGATGTTTCTCTCCCTCTCTTTCTCGCTTCCCTTCTCCCTAAAAATAAATAAATAAAATCTTTAGGAAAAAAAATACTGAAGTGACTTATATGTTTCTGACCTTACATACATGTATTTAGATCTCTTTTGTGTAGGGCATGTGGTATCAGGACAAAGACAACTAGACATTCACATTCTTTTCTTATTCTTTTAGTAAATATTTGTATGGCTTATACTATGTGTCAGGTGTTAAAGGTACCATAATAAAGGCATAATAAAGGCATAATAAAAGCAGACAAAGTCCCTGCCCTTGGGGACTTCTAGCTTGAGAGAGAGATGGTAAACAAGATAGCACCTGTAAATATATTAGACATAAGTGATAAGGAGAAAAAAGATAACCAGGGAAGAGGGCTATACAATGTCAAGGTGTGTGGGGGATTGAAATTTTAGAAGAGTGACCAAGGAAGATATCACAAAGGAGTGATTCATGGCAAATGATCTGGAGGAAGAACTTAGACAGCTATGAGTTTGGCGGGGTAAGAACACTCCACGCAGAGGAGTAAGCAAGGGCCGAGTCTTTGACAGTAAATGTCCCGGCATGTTCTCCTCCAGGTACAGTGAGG
Source organism: Mormoops blainvillei (assembly GCA_004026545.1). Classification (NCBI taxonomy): domain Eukaryota; kingdom Metazoa; phylum Chordata; class Mammalia; order Chiroptera; family Mormoopidae; genus Mormoops; species Mormoops blainvillei. The sequence continues at coordinate 2,958 of PVJD01015300.1, read as the reverse complement.
AGATCAGTGTGGCTGGGGTAGTTAATGAGGAAGAGGGTAGCATTAGTTGAAAGTAAAATCAGCAGAGAGCCCAGATCATGTAGAGAATTGTAGGTCCTAGTAAGGCCTTTGGTTTTTAGTTTGAATGAGATGGGAAAACTTGGAGTGTTTTGAGCAAAGGTATGACATAATCTGATTGAGGTTTTAACAGGATCAAATTGCTCCTCTAGGGATAGGAGGGAGGTAAGAGTAGAGGAGGAGGGTCAGTAAAAAGCTATTCGGTCCAGAGATAATGGTGAGTTGGATCAGAGTGGTGGCAGTGGGTATGGTGAGAAATGTCCAAATTCTGGGTACACTTGAACATATAGCCAACAATATTTGTTGACAGATTGGGTGAGAAAGAAACAGAAGATTAAAGAGTGACACCAAACGTTTTGGCCCAAGTAACTAGAAGGGCAGGGTTGCCATTAGCAGATTGAGAAGATAGAGGGAGGGCCAGGTTGGGATTTGGGCAGTGTCAAGAGCTCTGTTCTGGACTTGACATTTGAGAGGTCTGATTAGACTCCCATGAAAAATGTCAAGTAGATGGTTGAATTTTCGTTCTAAAGTTTAGGGGTAAGGTCCTGGCTACGGACACTAGTGGATTGTCAACTATGTATAGGTTGTACTTACAGATAAGGGTTTTTGGATGATTATGCAAATTATGGGAATAATTTCATATATCTGATAATATAACCTTGAAGATTTGTTATATCAGACTTTGTAACAACATCAGCAAAATGGAATGTGCATTAGACAAATGTCCGAACATAACATAAAACGTTCTGTTATTTCAAGTGATATGTAGACAAAGATTTTCCAAGTGGTGCCATATAAGGGGAAAATGATGCAATACCTATTATGCCACAAACCAGGTTCTTAAATCCAGGTTATTTGGTCTTTGTTTTACCTTGAGAAATCTAAGCTTTTATGAGATTAGGAAGATGAGAGGCTGACCTGGGACTGGAACCCAGGTGTGTCTGATCCCAAAACTTGTGCGTTTTTACTCTGCATCACGCGAGTCAAGAGGGTGTGTGCTGTTTCTCTCCAGCAGCACTCACGTTCCCATGGAAGGGAATGTGGTATAAAATTGAGCATTGGACTAGGGTTTTTAAGATCTGAGTTTGTCTATCAAATTTGCCATTGCTAGCTAAATGATTTGAGTGTCAGTTTTCTCGTGTATAAAAGAATTGTAATCAAAGCTACCTTGCAGGGTTTTTGTAATTGTCAAATGTGAAAGGCTTTGTAAACTCTGAAACAGTCTATGCATGTGTGGAGCTAATACCAGGACACGATTCCATTTACAATAGCATTAAGAATGAAATACTTAGGAATAAGCTTAACAGAAGTAGTGTGACACACATACGTTGAAAATTATGAAACATTGTTGAAATTAAAGATCTAAATAAATGGAGAAATATCTAATGTACTTGTGGAAGAACTAATGTTATTAAGATGTCAATACTCCACAAACTGATCTACAGATACAGTGTAATCCCAGTCAAAATCCCAGCTGCTTTTCTTTTTAAAAGAAATTGACAAGTTCATATTAAAATATATATAAAAATACAGGGGACCCAGATTAGCCAAAATAGTCTTGAAAAGGAAGAACAAATTTGAAGAACTCACACATCCTGGTTTCAAACTTGTTATAAAGCTACCATAATCAGTACAGTGTGATACTGGCTTAAAGATAGAAAAATAGATAAATGAAAGAATCGACAGCCTAGGAGTCAACCTGTATGTATGTATGGTCAGTTGATTTTTTGACACCTTGAATAAGTTTTTCAAGAAATGATACTGGGAAAACTGGATATTCATATGCAATAGAATGAAGTAGGATCCTTGTTTCATACCACACCAAAAAATTAACTCAAATGAATCAAGTGATTTAATTGATAACCCAGTTTGTAAATGGGCACGGATCCAACTAAATATTTTTTTCAAAGAAGATATACATTCCAACAGCACATGAAAAAATGCTTAATACCATAAGTCATTTGGGAAATACAAACGAAAGCCACAATAAGAACCATTTAATACTCACATAACATGGCTATCATCAGGGGACACGTGGATGGGTGAAAAAGTGAAAGGGAATGTAGTCAATACTGTTGTGATAAGTTTGTACCGTGACAACTGATTACTAGAATTAGTGAGGTGATTACAGTGAAAGGTATAAAAATGTTGAATTGCTGTATCGTACTCCTGAAAATAGTATAACTAACATAATATCGTATACCAACTGGACTTAAATTTTAAAAAATATTAACAAAAAGACACATAATAAGTGTTGGTGAGGATACAGGAAAGTTGGAAGCATCATGTGTTGCTAGTGCAAAATGTAAAACGGTGTGGCCACTTTGGAAAGCGGTTTGGCAACTCCCCACGTGGTTACGTCACCATGTACATGAGAAATTCCATTTTTAGTTATATGCCCAAGAGAAATGAAAACATGCATCCGTGCCAAAACGCATACATGAATGTTCACAGGTACAATATGCGTAATGGAAAAAAGTGGAAACAAGTGTGGCATATTCATACAACGGAATATTATTTGTCAATAAAAAAGAATAATATACTGATAACATATGACAATGTGGATAAAGCCTGACCACAGTATGTCAAAGTGAAAAAAGCCAATCACAAAAGATCACCTATTGTATAATTCCTTTTATATGAAATGTCCAGAATAGACAAACCTATAGAGATGAAAAGTAGATTAGTGGTTGCCTGGGGCTCAGAGTAAGAAAGTTCTGGGGAGGTGAATGGGGACTATTGGCTGCCAATGAGTATAGGTGTCTTTTTAGGATGATGAAAATGTTCTAAAATTGTGGTAATGGTTGCAAAACACTGAATATACTAAAAACCAGTGAACTGTAAATTTTAAATGGCTGAATTTTGCAGTGAATTATTTCTCAACAAAGCTGCTGAATATTA
>PVJD01015299.1:0-20057 GCA_004026545.1 Mormoops blainvillei | reverse complement strand
GGTTTTATTTTTGTCATTTTTTCTTCTCTTTTACTGAAAGTCAAACCACATACCTATTTTCTCTCCAAAGTCTCTCTCTATAAGAGCTAACTAAATTCCTGTCACTTCCCTTTAAATGAAAAAAAAAAAAAAGAAAAGAAAAGTCATCTGGATGATCGAATTTTCTCAATACAGGCATTAATGAAACATATTATATACTACTATATTGTACATAGCATTCTGAAACTATTTTTCATGAAATAAGGGTAGTTTTTTTTTCTCCACTTGAAGTCATTTTTATGTGTGAGAATATTGATGTAGCTTGACTTAGGAAAGTGGGAGCAGGAATTTTTATAAATTATTAGCCACTTAAAAATGTCAAGGTGTCTCCTAAAACAGTTTAAGAGAGCATTAGTTAAGAAGATTAAATAAAATGAGATGAAGAATGCACTTAGCAATATCACAAAACTGTGATTTCAAAGTCAAATCCCCGAAAGAAGCACTGGGTTGGCTTGGGGGTGAGCACCATAAGCAGCTGTTTACCTAGAGTGGGTATAAAGGTGCGTTGAAGGAAAGTTTGCCTCCAAATTGTCCCCTGTGCCTGTTCACTCAGCAATGACCAAGAGTCCTAGACTGAGTTAAACAAATCCTTACTTTCCACAGCTAGTGAAAAGCCATAAAATATCAACCATCCTATAAGACAGCATCAAGTTTGTCCTGAGAGTGAGTGTTAAGAGAAGGGAGAGGGGAAAGACACATTACCAAATAGGTAGGTGAAATGAATGTCTAAAAGTAATTTTAGAGGCATTATAGTGCAGTTAAAAGCACACTGAATAAAGAATAGGTCAGAGCTATGTTGAATCCTAGATTAGCCATTTTCCAGCTGAGTGACCTTTCAAGGTTGTTTAATGGTTAGTGATAATGAGTGTAAATTCCTGGTACATAGTAGACCCATGATAAATAGTATTGATTAAAATTATTATACTCTATAATATATTATTTTCTCCTTCCCAAGACACATTTATCATCTCTGCCACCCCAAATTTCACCAATCAAATTTTAATGTTTCAGAGAACAGACTATAACCAAACAACATGGTGGTTCAGCTGCCGGCTGCAACAAAAGCCAAACTCATGAGGCAGGTGCTGGTGCATAAGAAAGAGATTTTATATACTAAAGACCTGGGGGAATGGTGGGCTCCCATCTCAAAGACCCTCTCAATCTCTCTGCTCAAGTCCCAGATTCTTACAGTGATAGGGAGGAGAGGGCTTTTTTCCCTATGCAATTACTTTTCTAGCTTTTGGCCAATTGGGACCCTGCCCATTCCTCTTTCTAGCTTTCGCTCACTCAGGGTAAGAACCTCCCCCTTCTGCCATCTTGGCCAGTGGGGGAGACTCCCCAGCACTCTGTCTTTGGCAACAACACTGATTAATTGAAATTTCATTTTCAAAATAAAAATATAAATTTAATTCATGTCTTAAAAAAATTTATGCATTGATTTCAGCAAGAGAGAGGAAGGCGGAGAGAGAGAGAGACAGAGAAACATCAGTTTACTGTTCCCCCTATTTATTCGTTCATTGGTTAATTCTTGTATGTGCTCTGACTGGGGGATCAAACCCACAACCTTGTCGATCCAGATGATGCTCTGCCGCACCGAGCTACGCATCCAAGGCCTCAAAATAAAAATAGGAATTTGATATCTACTGCAGGAAAAGCATGGTCCCATTTCCTCTGTTGAAAAGGCCCAAGGTTTAAGCAAGGTAGGAATCATTTTTAGTAGAGTGCAAAATATCTAAGCATTTACTTATATCTATGTACATGTTGTACTCCTACCTAAAAACATGTCAAGTGTTAGTAACTGTGATCTCCTTTATGATTTCATCTTATCCTTCTTAATCTTGTTTTATCAGATATATTTCGAATGGATCATCCTACAAATAATGTGACCAGGTGACAAAATGTGGCAAAATGTAAACCATTCCTAATTACCTTGCCTACCTATCATAGCTTTTGATATGTCTACTTGCCTGAGCTGAATCCCAGTAAGTCCCTTTCTGGAGTGTTTCTGGTTTGATTGAGCTGGAAAAGATATTCTCTCTAAAGAGTTGGAGTAAAGAAGAGGTAGTGGCCATTTTGTAGGATGGTTGGTTATTGAATCAAACACTAATCTAGATGTTGCTAAGATAAAAAATTTTTCAGATATAATTAAAGTTCCTAATTATTTGACTTTAATTAGTTAAAAGAGAAATTATCGAGCCTACTCTGAGTGGGCCTGTCTTACCCACTTGGCAGATCTTTTAAAAAGGGCTTAAGCTTTTCCTGAGTTGAGACTCCTGCCTGTGGACAGCAAACAACAGCTTGTGCCCTTGGGGTTCCAGGCTGTTCATTGTCTTTCTTTCCTGAGCACCAGCCCTACACACTTTGGGTTTGCTTTGCCTAACCAGCCCCCATAATTACATAAGTCAATTCCCTGTAATAAATTCAGTCAGATGATAGATAGATAGGTAGATAGAAGATAGATAATAGATAGATATTATACTGAAGTAAATAAAGATAGAGATGAGGAGATGAGATAGAAATAGAGATGGAGAGTGAGAGAGAAAGTGAGAAAGAGAGAAAGGTGGTCCTCCTACTTCTGCTTTTTCAGTTGAACTTTGGTATCTTTCCATATCTGCTGAGATCCCTGTGGGATCTTGAACACACTGATGACCCAATGGCTGTTGATCTCCATCAACAGACTGGAGCTTTCATTCATTTAAACATTTAAAATTTATAGTCACCTACTTAAGGTAAATTAATTTTTACAAAAATGTTTCTGTTATTGTTCCTAGTCATATCCTCATGGGCTAGACTTAATGTCTTTCAAGCCATTTTGCATCACAGGATGAAAATTTTAAATATACAAGATGTCTGAACTTGGGCAAATGATTTAACCTCTCTGTGCCACCTTCATCAAAATGGAGATAATAATATTTATTTCATTAGATTGTTATAATAATTAAATAAATTAGTATATGTAAAATATTTAGAAGAGTACTATGAATAAAGCGTATGATTTACCTTTGATTATTATTCAATCAAATTATTTTAATAATCTTTACTAATTTTTCCAAAAACTCTGATGGAGGGGGGGTGACAATAATATTGTCTAGTCTTTACAATTTAACTAACCAGAAGAAACCTGACAAAAAATAGAAGATATCTTTAAATATTCAAGAATGATTACAGAAGCAGGTTGGCTTTGTCTGGTTCCAGAGTTGCTCAACACAGCAGAAGGAAAGAAGACAAGTGCTGGGTTCAGGTACACCCAGTGGGAACCTGGTTCCACCATTCACTTACTATTTCTGAGCTCCAACTCCTTTGATGTCAACAGGCTTTGTATCACCTGCTTTGCACTGTGGTCATAAGGACTGGGGGTTACCAATATAATAGTCTCTTTATTCCAGGGGTGGGTAAAAGTAGGCTTACCGTTGTTAGCACAAGAAACACATAGTTTACTATCATATTATTATTTATTAATTATTGTATTATTTCCCATGTGAATAACTACAACAGTAAACTGTGTCTCTTGTGCTAACAATTGTAAACCTACTTTTGCCCACCCCTGTATTGCAGTATACTAGAGAGGACTACATTATAGGAATATTATTTTTTAATATAAACTGAATGACAGGATAATACAGATAAACACGTCACTTACAATGTTTAGATTCTGAGAGTTTCATTAAGTTTTTTCCGCAGTGATTTAATCCAAAAGGTATGTAGTGAATACCTACTTTTTGAAAGATCTGCTGGATTTTGTAAATTCATGAAACAGTCCCTGAAACATTTTTTTTAAATGTTTGGTCACGTTTCTATAAAACTTGACACTAGATTTTCTTATATTTGATTCCTCTTCTTTTCTAAAAACCTTTTTAAAACCCTAGTTAATTTTTTCCTTCCTGTCCTGAATACACATGTGTTCCTCAATGTTCTGACCTTGAAATTCTTTCTCTGCTTATATTTTATACATAGGTACCTTTTCATTTTCATACTTTCATATCTGCACAGTTGACTCTCAAACTGATATCTGCATTTTGAACATGTATGTGTTGGTCCCTGAAACCCCCAAAGTCCAAATCAGAATTCACTGTCTCTTCTTCTGCTCCCCACACCAGACCTTTCTCTTGGTAACATATGTGTGTATGTCATTGCCCTAACACATAACTTGGAGCCAATATTAACTCCTCCTTCATCTCCCTTCACCTTACTTATCAAATTAACTTCCAAGTCTTGTGTTTTGAGGGGGTTTTTTAACCTTGAAGAAGGTTGTAATCTATTCTGTTCTTCTTTGAATTTTCCCTTTTATTACTGTTACCCAAGTACTCTTTACTTCCATTTCAAATATTTCAATAGCTTCCTAATTTATCTGCTGTTTCGAGTTTTTCCCTCTTCCCATCCTTGCAATGTCTCATTTCTGGTTTAATATTTATAAATTTCAATTAACAATTTAACCAAAAACCTTTCTTAGCTTCACAGCACAGACTGAAGTAGAGAAAGAACTTGAGTTAGTATACAAGAACTTCCCAATGATATCTTCAGTATACCATCCTAGTACCATCGAGAATAAAGAAGGAATTAACTCTTGCTCAATATTGACTGTTGACATATATGAATAAGCAGTTGTATCTTTATATGTGGCATGATGGATGGATGTGTGTGTGTATGTGTGTGTGTGTGTGTGTGTGTAAATAGGGCGGGGTGAATAGAAAGAATCAGTAAACTATGCATAGGTCAATAGTTCCAGTTAACTAATTATCATAATAGGAACAGGAAAGGAGTAGAAAGAGTTACTATGAGCTAGTGGTGGTTACTATTACAGAATATGGGCATGGACCGCAGAAGCTGGCAAATGATTGAAAAGATGACAACTATAACTGAACAACAATAAAAAAAGTAAATACATTTTTTAAGGAAAGAAAAAAAAAGATAGTATGTGTATGTACTTCAAAAGAGGTCTTGTGTTAGGCAATTGTTTGATAGTGGTGCTAAAATAATTTCATCCAGGAAACAGCACTGGGGAGCAAGGAGTCTCTTTCCTGCTGCCTTTGAATTTAGACAAAGAAGGAACAGTCTACTTTTCCTTCTCTATGAATGGAGTTTCTACTTTATGAAAAGCCATCTTTGATGAAATGTTATTGTTACACTGTCTACAAAGTGATCAGCACCTCAAATACCTGTAGTAATTTCAGCAACTTTCAGGTGTTATGGCCCTATATTTTCAGAAAGCTTCCACTAGGTAGAAAAATTTGCTGCATAAGATTTGTAATCCCACTTTTTTCAGCTGTAAAAACATTTGGAATCATATTTCCTTTAAAAAAGAGCTTTATTGATAATGCATTGTTATGGATTGAATTGTGTCCCCCGTGAAAATATATTTTGAGGATCTAACCCCCAATACCTCAGAATGTGACCTAGTATTTGGAAAGAGAATCATTACAAAAACAACCAAGTTAAATTTAAATCATTAGGGAGGGCCCTCATTCTATATGAGTAGTATTTTTGCCAAGAGGGGAATCTGGACACAGAGACAACAGATATAGATGGAAGACTATATGAAGAGACAGAAACACAAAGAGAGCACCATGTAAAGACAAAGGAGTGATACATCTACAAGCTAAAGATTACCAGCAATCCACCGAAAGCCAGGACAGAGGTTTGGGGGAGAGTGTCCTTTATAGTTCTCAGAAGAAGCCAGCCCAACTGATTCTGAACTTCCAGCCCCCAGAGACAATGAATTTCTGTTATTTTAAGCCACTAGTTTTGTTACCTCATTACACAGCCCTAGGAAACTAATATACACACTAATATATAATTTAAATGCCTAGTTTCTAATATACAAAAAAGAAATAAACTTGAATATCAGCTTTTGTTCCAAACAGAAGCAATTGCTTTTATTCTCTCAGAGAAAGTATCTATCCTTATGTTTGAGCAAATATATTTATGTTTCCACAGGTGTATTCATAGTAAGACTTCTCACCAAAATCTCTCTAGAAATTAACATCTCTTTTCCAACTTCCATCTCAGCTGCAAACCACCATACATTAACTCCTTAACTGGGTTCTTAGCAGATATGAATGAGTAATCCTTCTTGTAATAGGTCCCCCATACAGCTACAGCAATGGTGTCAACATCCAATCCAAACTACAAAAGATATGATTTTGACATCCTTCTTATTTTCTAATTTTCTATGGAGATGAAGGAGAACCCCAAGTACAGCTTGCCTGATTTTAATCCGACTCCTCTTTTCAATGTTAGTATTCACAGTTAGACCCAGGTGGAAAGGCACTAATTGAGGCTTCTATTGAAACTAGAAGCAGTTTTGCCAACAGGTAACCAAATGGAATTCCTACTTCAAGACATGTTTTCATTTTTTTGCTTAAACATGTACGGTATTCAGAGCACAATGTGCAATTTCCACTATATAAGAGGTTAGTCGGTTTTTTCCCCCTTGAGAGTAATAAAGGCATTGCCAAAAGAATTGCCTGCATGTTTCAGATCAGATGAGAAAGCTAATCCTTCCTTCTGACTGGCTTGATTTTGTCTGACTGTGTCACTGTTCCCTTCCCCAGCACTATGAAGAGAAAGAAATTTATTTTGGTCTTAATTCAATCCCAAGAGCATCTCTGTTGAGCCAATTACTGTTGTGTGCGTACTGAGTGTGACAGCTGAGTGAAACTGAAGACACTTGACACTTGTGAAGAGCTTTATTCAATCTCTTGCCAACCACTAAGAGTAACTGCTTGCCAGGCACAGTTTTCTCCCCAACGTGAGATTGCCAAGCACTATCTTTGCAAGAAACCTGTCTTTAGTGAAGGTGCATCTAAGCCAATATTTTATTTTCATTTTCTAGGGATGTCGCTCTTTTCTACATGTCTACCTTTTAAACATATTTGGTCATTCTTTCCATGTGTTAAAAAAAACGTCCTATTACTTTCTGGGATTCTGACTGCACCTATAAACACTGGAAAATTCTTTTGTTTCACAGCATTTTCTAGACATGTTAACTTGGTTCTAGCAAAAGTAAAGTTCCCCAGAGAAAAGAAAATGGGTGATGTAATACTGAAAATGGAGCAGCCTAAATTTAAATTTATTAGAGCAAATCTATAATTTAAGCAAAATGAATAATGGTTCACTTACAAGATGACTTGCTACATTTGCATAATTTTTAGAATTCCAAAGTTTCTCTTCTTGATTCAATAAAGATATGTGAAATAGTTGAAAATATAACACATGAACTACTTCTCTATTTTTTCAGGAAAATAATTGTGTCTCCAAGTCTTTCTAAAGTTTCCTGATCCACAATTCACAGCCACAAACAAATATAAATCAATCTATCTGAGAGATGGAAGAAGTTGTACAAATTAGTAAGTGCTAAGAAGAGGACATAGCCAAGTCTGATCTCAGGTAGCAACACAGGATTGAGGTGATTGTATATTTCAATTAAACCACTAAAAATAACTAGCCAACACTACAGATACCAGTATAAAACATACAAAAGATACCATTATTACCCTGAAGGCTCTCATGTTAATTTGAAGTCAAAGTGCTGACCTCCCTCCCAAGACAATCAAGTTTTCATGACTGTCAGACATTTGGGAGAGGAAATGGCCTTTTAATTTTCTCCAGAGGAAGACAAACACAAGCTCCTACCAAGGAGAGTGGGAGCTCAAAAATAAATACCTTGAGGTGGTCTCTATTCACTAAGTACATTTCCAAGTACCTAAATTCTCATGAGAAACAACATTCCATACATGCTGATATCTAACTGTGTTCACATCGAAAAAAGCAAAAAAAAAACAAAAAAAAAACCTGAATAATTTTGCTAAAAACTTGTAATCCCTGGTTGGTTTTGGTGTTAAGGGAAAAAATAAAAAAAGATATACATGACCAACATATCTTAGGAATTAAATGGTCTTGGATTCTAATCCTGGCATATTATAAACTATATGAATTCAGGAACTTTCCTTCTATATTTTTTTTGGCACCTCAGTTCCATTACCTATAAAAAAGGCAAAATAACACTATCTATCTCATAAATTGTGATGATTAAGTATCATCACTTAATTTAGAGTGTGGCTCAGAGTAAACATTAGATAAACGGCAACTCTATGTAGTAGCAAAACACAATTATCATATGCACACTGCATAATAAATATATATGAAATACAATATATAAAATATTATAAAAAACATATAATTTAGTTCTATAATTGACTAGATACAGTTCAGTTAAATTCCAAAAGGTAGATTTCCTGGATCAGATGATCATTTACCCTTTGATAAGAGCTAATTCATCAAGTTCTGTCAAAGGGGTAGATAAAAAGCCAGGCTTATTTGAGTCAGACAGACTTAAGGTAGGATCTTGACTAAACTACTTAATACATATGTATTTGGGTGTAATGCTTATTCTGTGTCCCTCACTGTTAAAACAAAGATAATAAAAGTATCGCATAAAATGTACATTTTGAACATAGATTTTATATATATAGTGCTTAACTCAGCACTTGGCATATATTTAAACACTCACTATTAGTTACCATTAATTATTACTATTTTAAAAAAGGTCTTTGGGTATCAACTTATGAGGTTGGTGACATAGGTGTTTCTCCAGATGACGCCTCTTTTAATGGAAAAGATCAAAAGCCCAGGACCATTCACACAAATGACAAGGGTGGGCCGTAGCCAACTAAAACACCTTAGCAATGTAGAGGGACTAATGGGAAGAAAGGGGTGTTATTTCCAAAGTGTTCTGATGAGATGATATATATTTTGTAAGGTGAGACAAAAAAAATAAGTTGTTTTATAACTCACATTTCAGCATTTTTCTCTTCCCTTTGTCTCAGAGGTACCAAATAAAACGTGTCTTTTTCAAACGCAATTCAAGCAGGTATTTTGTGCTAAGTGTAGTGCTAGTCACTGGGGACAAATTTTTTTTTTAACATACCACCTCCTCCTTAATGGAGTTACCATTTAATAAGAATAGTGGACACTTTTAAAATATGACACAACTAAATATACAATTATAAATTATGTGGGTGCTACAAAGTAAAAGTAAAATTCGCAGATGGGGAGCAGATTGTACGATCGGTCTTCTCAGTCGGTCCAGGGCTATGCTGCCCTTAGCACTGACGGTGTCACTGTCCACGAAACCCCTCGCTTCTGGGCAAGCCAAGAGTTACCCTACAAGTAGAGTAATGCGGAAGCATATCCATCTCTTTCCAACTTCCATCTCAACTGCAAACCACCATACATTAACATAGGGGGCGGTCCTCTGCCTCAGAATCCACGAAAGACCATTATTTGAAACTGAGCACCTCTGTAGGCACGACGTGGGAAAGAGCGCCGCGGAAGAGGACCGCGGAGGAAGACGCAGGGAGGTGAGGCTGGTGGACTGCACCTCAACAGCAACAGAAAGATTCAAAAGGGATTTGGACAGAGGGGAATCCAAGCTCAAAAATCCTAAATAGTATAGTTCTTATTTTAAGAAGATCGCTCGGGCCACTATGGGGAGAAATGAGAGTAGATGGAAAGTGGATATGTAAAACTGTGGGTGAATTTGAGGGCAATTTTGACATTTTTTGGACCATTTTATTTGTTTTTCATCTTGTGAGGGCAGGACACCTGAGTAGTAACATTCGCAATGTCGTCACAGCACCAGCAGCATCAGCTGGAAACTGATTAGAAATGCAGCTTTGAACCCCTGCGCAGACATAAGGGCTCAGAAACTCAGAGGTGGGGCAGCGATCTGTAATTCGACAAGCCCTCCAGGTGACTGTGATACACTGCCAGAGTCTGAGAACCATGGCTTTAAAAAAACGAAATTACTTAACAGCCCATGAAGGCTGTTAAATTGCTTTTAAAATTGCTCTTAAAGGCAAAGCTTAGAAGGGCATGGAAATATGGATACAGTATCACTCCACTTCAAGGTCAAGATTCTGGAAAACAAGAGTGCACAAAGAAAGAGAACAGAAGCCTACATTATTTGTATTGGCAAATATAATTCATATTTTTCAAATTCTGTTTTAACCAAAGTAGTCCTGGAGGGATAATTGGCAGCTTGAGGGAAAGGTATTTAAACTGTAGTTTGAAGGGCAAAGAAAAAATAACAAGTTTAAAGTTTGTCAGTAATTACCAGGTAAAATAATGACTGTGACATGAAAAGAAAAACCATAAAACAATTTCCAGAACTTCCCAAAACCAAAATCCCTTCCAGTTCTGTATTTCTGTGAGCTCATGGACACAAAGAGCATTTAAACTCTGGAATTTAACTCTTTAGTATGTAGACCCATATGACTCCATGTGAATTTTCAAAATCCCAGGCTAAAATTTCTATCTCAGTTTTAATCCAAGGTCATACACATAAACAGAGATGTTTTTGAAACTTGATGGATAAGACCCCTGTTGTGTGACGGTGAAAGGACATAGCTTATCCAAAAGAAACCGGTCTTATAGAAAAAGAGAGGAATTATACCTGTATAGGAATTCAGAGTTTAGAGTAGAAACATGATAGAAAAAAAATTGCTTGTCAAAAAGAAAACTAAATGTGCAAGTAACAATGAAAGAATGATATGAACTTCCAGACCAGAGAGAGAATTGTGGATGATGCTTTCATTTAACAGACAAAATACTTGGGAAGAGTCGAGATACAGCAGTAATGGTGACTCTTTACACTTCCGGCTTCTGGAGGACATTCAATTCAATAGCAGAATATAAAATATGTTTCCCTGTCTTCATGACAATTTTGTCCTTCAGACAGAAAACAAAACCTGGGAATCTGTTAATCTGGTTCTAGTGTTGACTAACAGAGAAGTGGTTTGTTATGTAAATCTACTCAAAATTTTGGAAGAAGCCATTTTGCTTCAGGGATTATAATAACAGAGGAATAGAAATATTCACAAAATATTCTTCAGAAGGGCATTTACTTTTTGATATCGATCTACATGCCATGTCACTCATTACTCCTGGAAAGCTCTCAGAAAATATGCCCATTGATTAGTAAATCGTTATTTCCCCTTCACCTCAGCTCCTGGAAAGCACCATTCTATTCTTTGTTCTATAAATATGATAAATTTAGATGCTTTATGTAAGAGGAACCACTCGGTGTTTGTCTTTGTTTGACTGGCTCATGTCGCTTAACATAAAGTGCTCAAAGTTCATCCATGTTGTTGCATATTTCAGAATTTCCTTTTTTAAGCTGAGTGATATTCCATTTTATGTATATACCACCTTTTCTTTTTTTATCCATCTCTTGATGGACATTGAGGTTGTTTCCACATCTTGGCTATTATGAATAATGCTAGGAACATGAGAGTGCTAATATCCCTTCAGAATCCTGATTTCAGTTCTTTTCAAAGTGGAGTTGCTGGGTCATATTGCAGTTTTATTTTTAATTTTCCATATTTTCCATAGTGACTGTTTTCCACTGTTTTCCATAGTGACTGCACCAATTTATCTTCCCACCAATAGTATGCAAAGGTCTTAATTTCCCCAAATCTGTATCGACCCTTGTCTTCTGTTTTTTAAGCTCATTTTTAAAATTTGTTTCTAATATCTCCATAAATATTTAGTAAAATTATTTTAAAATAACACCTCAATCAAGCTCTCCATCTTTTAAAACTGTTTTTTGAGAAAATAAGTAAAAATCTTATATTCAGCCTCCTACTCCATGGCAACGAGTACCGTAATGATGATGATTTGATGAAGAGTCAAGAGATAGTTGACACTTTCAAAGTGTTGCATGCTAAGGAAAAGTAATTCAAATGATTGCTCAGAACAGTCACAATTTTCATTTTAAATTTGCAATGCAAAATTTAAAATTAAAAGATGTTCTGCAGAATTTTCATTTACAAAGACTACTGTTTAAGAAAAAAAGAAAATAGCAATTAAAAACTGCTTAACAAATAAGTGCAAATGACAGTACAAAATGTTAATAACCAGAAGCACTGAACCATGTGGATTTGGACTCACAAAGTGGTGTTTAAATGAATGAAAAATACAAGTGCTCTCATGTGCTATTCTGAAATACATTTGTGTAACTGGGGAAATTTCAAGAGAATTGTTCTTGGCTTCATAAATAATTTTATGAACTTTTGAAATACAATCTGTATCTTTATGTACACAATTACTACAATGGTAATAACTACAGATGGCATATGAACTCTAAATCTCCACCCTCCTGGGATTTTTTCATTCCTAATTTTTACTATCATAAGCCTTTCATCAACATACTCTATAAACAGATTCCATTTTTAGATATTTTTAGAGCAAAGAAAAAAATTCTATGTAATACCTACTGTCATCATGTTTTGGCTTACATATCTAATAGAAAAATAGTGATATATACTCAGGCATCTAAAACTATTATGGTGAGCTGATTAAAAGAATTAGAAAGAAGAATGACATGAATCTTATGAAAGTCTTCATATTCCTGCTTTGGGGAAATGTCACAGTAACCACAATATACACTGGTACTGGGTTTTCTTCTCTTAAATTTCATCCTTGACAGTCTTAATAGAATTTCCCAATGACCCACAGATCATGGACTTTCCTGAGAAATATACAGTGTCAGATCTATAATGTTATTTAATCCAGTAATTTGTTTAATAAAAGGAGTTTTAGATAGAACCTGAATGCCTATTGAAAATTAAGCCAGCTCCAAACCTACCTAGAGATAGAGATAAAGATGGAGAGAAAGATTGGTTGAGGTTGACCGATTCTCAAGGAAATAGGTGAAGGCACAGATCAAATATAGTTAGCACCTGTCAGAAGTTTTAGAGTCTTTAGGCTGTTTAAGTTACACAAATATCTTTCTTAATTATCTCACAGAAATGGTGAGAACTTGGTTAAATATAGATTAAAATATAATACTTGTAAGAAGGATGACCAAACTATGTAAAGATATCAAAAAATAATAATAACCAACAATGAATAGATTACAGGAACCCCAGTCAAGATGACAGCATAGGTCAGTGCAGTACTCACCTCCTCTCACAACCACATCAAAATTAAAACTAAACTATAGAACAATCTTCATTCTGAACCTCCCTAGTCACATTGAGACAGGTAGGAGGGGCAGAGATGCAGAACGGGCTGTTCCCACACCCACGTATAGAGGATAAAACTGGGAGGGATACTTTGGCTGCATAGGTACTCCCTGAGGAGAGGGGGCTCCCAGTCTCACACCAGGCCCCCCAGCCCAGCGTTCCAGTGCCAGGAAGAGAAGTCCCCATAACTTCTGGCTGTAAAAACCAGCAGAGGCTGAGGCTGAAGAAGAGGGAGGGCCATTGGAGTCCCAGGCAGTATCTCTTAAATGGTCCATGCACAGATTTACTCAGACTCAATCCCTCTCAGGTCCAGTGCTGGGACAGCAGCTTAAAAGGCACCAGAGACACACAGGGAGCAGTTAAATTGTCCAGCATCAGGGCAAGATGTGGAGGCCTCTGCATGCCCCATACATCTTGTTAAGTGGCCCCAGGCCTGGCACTAGCAGCAACTGGCCTTAGTTCACAGCTTGGCCTCACCTGGGCACCTCTGAGCTCAGTACAGCAGCAGCCATCTGTAGATCACTGTGTGGCTCATGCCAGGTGGCCCTAGAGAAAACGCAGGTGGCACCTGATCTTGGCCTGCACCTGCTGGGAGGCCCCAGCACACCAGTGAACAGCTTCAGACTATTTTGAAGCTCACCACTGAACCACCTCCACAAGCAACACACTCAAGGGGCATACTCAGCGGGCACCAGATCCCTGCTTAAGTAAGTCCTGGTCTGTGGAGTGGGCCTCTGCATAGCTGAACCTCCGTGGTGACTGGAAGTCAGTGGTCATGGGTCACAACCAGCCTTAGATCTGATCAGCCTGTGGGTAAATCCCTCCCATTGATAAGCCAATAGCAATCAAGGCTCAACTACAAGAAAAGGGTGTACACAACCCACACAGAGGGTATACCTTGAGTGCCCAGCTTGGGTGATCAGGGAGGCTGTGCCATTGTGCCCTGCAGAGCGCATACTACATTAGGCCACTCGACCAAGCCTGGGAGACATAAACAGCTCTACCTAATACATAGAAATAAACACAGGGAAGCTGCCAAGATGAGATGACAAAGAAACACGTCCCAGTGACAGAAGTAGATGCAGAGTTCAAAACAACTGGTTATAAGGATGCTCAATGAACTTAGTGAGAACCTCAGCAACATAAAAAAAAGAGTCAGAAATGAAAGATACACTAACCGAAATAAAGAATAATTTACAGAGAATCAAGAGTAGAGGAGATGAAGCCAAGAATCAAATCAGTGATTTAGAATATAAGGAAGCAAAAACACCTGATCAGAACAGCAAAAAAAGAAAAGAATTTTTTTTTAAATGAGGTTAATATAAGGAGCTTCTAGGACAACTTCAAGCATTGCAACACTGACATCATGGGGATGCTGGAAGGAGAAGAGAGAGAGCAAGAAATTGAAAACCGGTTGGAAAAAATAATGACAGAAAAATTACCTAACTTAGTGACGAGAGAGTCCCAAACATGATGAACCTAAAGAGGCCCAAACCAAGACACATCATAACTAAAGTGTAAAAAGTTAAAGGTAAAGAGAGAATCTTAGAAGCAGCAAGAAAAAAGCAGTTAGTTACCCACAGGGAAGCCCCCATAAAACTGTCAGCTGATTTCTCAACAGAAACTTTGCAGGCCAGAAGGGATTGGCAAGAAATATTCAAAGTGATGAAAAGCAAGGACCTACAACCAAGATTACTCTACCCAGCAAATCTATTATTTAGAATTGAAGGACAGATAAAGAGCTTCCCAGACAAGAAAAAGCTAAAGGAGTTCATCATCACTAAATCAGTATTACATGGAATTTTAAAGGGTCTTCTCTAAGAAGAAAAAAAAAGATAAAAAATATGAACAATAAAATGGCAAAAATACGTATCTATCCACAACTGAATCTAAAAAACAAAATAAATGAGCAAGCAGTACAGAAACAGATTTATAGGTAGAGGGAACATTTTGATGGCTGCCAGATGGGATGGGGGTTGCCAGGATGGGTGAAAAAGGTGGAGGGATTAAGAAGTACAAATTGGTTGTTACAGAATAGTCATGGTGATGTGAAGTACAGCATAGGGAAGACAGTCAATAACATTCTCATAACTATGTACAGTGTCGAATTGCTGTGAGATTTATCAGGAATAATCACTTAGTAAGTTGTATAATGGCTAATCACTGGAGGGATACCTGAAACTAATATAACAATGTATGTCAACTGTAATTAAAAAAATAAAAATGATTTTAAAATCAAACTACAAAAAAAATAATTACCCAACACTTTTAAATTTTCTTATCAGATAAGAGGATTTGGGAAGACAAATATAACATACAAGAGAAATATTTGAAATTATGCCCTCTTTTTATTCTTATTTGATTGCATGAATCCATAGGTTACAGCCTTATGTTTTGGCAAACTAACATTTTATGTGTCTCTAATGAGAACATCATAATTTCCTAGGAAAGAAATATTGTTAGTTTCAATATTGAAACTAACCACTGAACCACTGAAGTGGCTGAGTTCCAAGGATATCAATATTGAAACTAACTTCAGGAAAAAAATAAAAGAATATAATCCTGATTTTTATACCTACTTCATCTTTTTTTCTTTTCTTTTAACTCATATAAATGTCCTCTTTCCATTGAAGACTAACCCTTCCATAGATGATCTTTGTATATGATTCCTTTCTGCCTCCATGACGATAACAATCCATCATCCAGTCCTCCTGTCTCCCCTGCATTGTTACCTCAAAGATGCTCAAATTCCATCCAATCTGTGAGCAATCATATTTCAACGTTTTTATTTTGCCAAGAAATTTCACTGTGTGTATTCCTTCTACTTCCAAACCTTTCCACTCACTTTCACTAAAAATTGGGTTTGTGCCTCATTTGCAACTGAGGCACCTTCTCCATAAAATCTCCCTCCAATCATAAAATCTAGTTGTTTTCTAAATCCTCATTCTCTTTCTAAACATTATGGACAAACCTTTTTTTTTCACACAAAAAAGGAAAAACAAATTCTCTTTCCCTGACATCATGAAAAATCGCCTTCCTCTGTTCTTTCTATGTTACTAGGGGATTTTGTGTTTCTTTCTCCAACTTTTCTTCCCATTCCTTTCTTGCTCTTGTCCCTTAATTGTCAGTGGCCTTTGCCTTTATCCATTGATCTCCCTCTTAACAATCCCTTCATGTATTCCTGTAATCTTCATTTATCAGCTTTATAAAAAGTACGCCCAACGAAGTATCTCCAGCAGCTGCTAGTCCTTCTAGGATGTTGCACTGACATACTGAACTCAGTGTCCTCAAGCCAGATATTTTCCCTAAACTGAATCTTCTCCCAAGAATCCCCTAAATCTTTCAATTTTCTTTGATTTTACTCTTTCCAGAAATTCCTCCCATTATATCTAACAAGCACCCAAATATAGTGGATTTGTTTTCACAGTATAATTCACATCCACTTCTTCCTATTCCATTTTGCCTCCACTGCTCATCTTTGGACCCTTAACAGCCCCTCCAATCCTTTCTCTTCCGATGCACCTGTTGTCTTGTTATTGGATTAGATATCTGAAATGTAGCTCAGGTTACGGTTTCTTTACCAGCTTTCAATAGTTCAAATGAAGTTCAAACTCTGTCTGTCATTTATAGACCTTATTTGTGTGTATAACAAATACTCCAAAACATAGTGTCAATGAATACCTTGGGTCAGGAATTGGGGCCAGGCATAATAGAAATGGCTTGTCTCTGCTCTACAATGCCGAGTCTTTTATGGAAGACTTGAAACCTGACAGCTGGATCCATCTGAAATCTCCATCACTTGGAAGTCTAGTCATTGGTCTTGGCTACTCCTTTTAGACTGAACTGTTTATGTGACACTCTGCCATGGCTAGTTTAGGCTTGTTCATAGTTTAGTGGCTGAGTTCCAAGGATAAGAGTCTCAAGCAAAAGAGAGCCAAGTACAAATTCTATCTTTTTTTATGATCTAGCCTCTGAAATCATACAGCATCACTTGCACCATACTTCATTGGCTAGAGCAGTGTCAAGCTCATCCAAGTTCAAAAGGAAATAGAATCTATTTCTTGGTACGGAATGGCAAAATTCTGAGAGCCTGGGCACCAGAAATCTTGTTGCAGTTATCTAGAGAAAGTATAACCTTCCACAGTCTCCGCCAGCTGGCCTTAGTGTTCATTCTCAGTTGGACATTACACTAACTTTACAGAGGATTTCTTCTTCCCCCAACCTCAGCCCCTCCCTATACATCCATCCTCATCTTGAGGCGGAGCACACCACAACTCCTTTCTGGAGTTCTGGCCCAAACTCAACTTATATAATCAAAGCAAGGGCAGGAAAGCAAAGAGAGATTCATTTGCTTTATAATAATGACCTGGACTTACAGTAGTTATGACATCAGAGACTGTGACCCTTAGACACAGAAAGGATTTTCGGCTATAATGTCATAATTCTGAGGTTGGAATTAAAAAGTGCTTCTTTATCTCATCCCAATTTCCTCCTACTCACCTAACCTGAAATGACCTTTCCCAACCCCGACCTCGTTGCCTGTCCCAAATCCCTCGGCTCCATCAAAGACACACCTGAGTTAAATCACTGAAAGCCTGAAAGAATTTGAGAGGAAAAAGAACCATCAACCTGGATGAATAAATTAGTCCAAGAGGATCACTATAGAAAACATACAAAATGAAGAAGAAAACAGAAATTCAGGGTCCATCTGAAGTGAGCTCAATTGTCACCTTGAGGAGAAAAGCAAAGACCAGCTTCGAATTATCAAGGGGACTTAGTCTACATGTCTGATGGACCAGTAGAAAATACTTCTAGAGATGGAATATAATATCCCAATATTTTATAGCTTAAGAAGCACGAGTAAGGGGTTAAATAAATTTCCTTTCTACTTCCAGACTCAGCAAATATCAAGTACATTCCTCACTTTCCTTCCTCTTTACCTCAGCTCCAAACATTTGTTTCATCTGAAACAGTGTATTCTACAAATAAATACTGCTTTTTTTAGGTCCCATTCAAATGTCATCTCCCAGAAATCATCACAAAAGGATGTGATCCCTCCCTCAGGCAAATAGGTTCAATGCTTTCCTGCCCCTGTACTACATGAATACTATCGGACATTTTCCACACCCTCTGCCAAACCGAAAAATCCTGTGGAGAATCAGACTCTCTCTTCCTTCCTCCCATTGCACTTTAGACAATGCTTCAAATATATTCACTTCTCAATAGAGAGTTGTTGAATTAATGCATAATGAATTATTCAAATCCATAAATAAAATTTTGCTGCAACCATATTTGGGATTTTGAGTATCATTCTGGCTCCTGCTTCTCATAAAAATGTATACCAAAGTTGAAGAAGTAACAGGGAAAAGCGATTACAATGATCAGGTTTTTGCCTTCAGAAGGAAGGTGAAATTCTTAAAACAAACAAAAAGCAATGAAGCAAAACAAAAATGAAGGTTGTAAAGACAAAATTTCATGTATAAAAATTCAAGAGATTATATGTTAAGTAAATTCATGTACATACAACAAATCTCAGTGTACTGTTATTTTTTAAAATTCCTTGAAACAGCCCTGGCTGGTGTGGCTCAGTAGATTGCGTGCAGGTCTGCGAACCAAAGGGTCACTGGTTCGATTCCCAGTCAGGGAACATGCCTGGGTTGTGGGCCAGGTCCCCAGTTGGGGGCGTGCAAGAGAAAGCCACACATTGATGTTTCTCTCCCTCTCTTCCTCCCTTCCCCTCTCTAAAAAATAAATAAAATTTTTTTTAAAAAATTCCTTAAAAAAATAGTAAATCAAGATGAATAAAGTAAAATTTGATATGTGGTTAAACTTTCTCCATTAAGATATAATTTACATTATAACTAAGATGGCCTAAATATTCCATTCAGCTTGACTAAACTTTAGACAGTTTTGTCCTAATAATAAGCCCTTGATCTCACTTTATTAAAGAATTTACTTAAAAACATGGAATGGGGGGGGGACTGTTCTGTCCCTTCAAGATATAAATCTTCTCCCAGCCTCTTGCCAGTTTTACAATCTAGGAACACCTTTCTCAAGGACCTGGTAGCTATCCCTTGGAAATGACTACATTTCATCAAGCAAGATAAAACCCTTATCTCCCTGTGTCTGTGTGGGAGAGGAGAAGCCTAAGTTGAACAAGTGCCAATGAGAAAACACAGGCCACCTAATCACATTGACCAACCAGGTGCCTAATGCTCGCCAGGGCTTTTCCACTGGCTAACTCAAGTACTTGACAACCTCCAAGTCCTTTGTTTCCAAGGAGTTGAGGTCAATCTCTCTCCCTTACTGCAACAGTCTTGGACAAGTCTTCCCTGCCTGTTTAACTCTGTCAGGTGCAATTTTTCTTTGATAACTGTCACCTCAAAGAATTATCAACTTAAATTATGCATGTCAGGTTCAGGGAAAAAAGTGTTAAAGTTTTTTCATAGTTATTCTGAACTAATTAGTCAAAGACAAATCCATGTTCTTTAATAACTTGTCCCTGAATGTCATCGAAGACAGAAGAGTGTAGAGAAGTGAACAGAAGGCTGAATCCAGGATATAATTGATTTATTCAGTCATTTTCCCATCCATTCCACTATATTTTTGGCAACTTCTAAAGCACTGTGAAGAGGCATTTACTATTAAAAAGATAACAATATCTGGTCTGTTCCCACAGGGACCGAGAAATCTAAATTGGGGCGACCAACTGGAAAGAGCCACACAGTACCATGTGATAGGTGCTCCCCAGAGCTCTGATGCCCGCCATCATTCCAACCTCATCCCTGTCCTAGCCCTCAGACTCCACGTGGTCAGGGCAGCTTTCCTCATGAGATAACCCAATGCGGACTCCAACCAGCAGGGGGCTTGCAAAAGAAGAGAGGCGGAATTCACAGCTCCTCCAGGCGCTTTGCTTCTAGGTTCCGGAAGGTGAAGCTTCTGCACCCAGGGGGCCGTTTTTCTCAGCCTTGTTCACTGACCCCTCAAATCCAG
>PVJD01015298.1:0-25473 GCA_004026545.1 Mormoops blainvillei | reverse complement strand
AAAAGCCTGGAAGCAACTCTATTTTCCATCCACAGGGGAATGGGTAAATAGTATATTCATTGGGTGGAATATTACACAGCAATGAAAAGGAGGGAACTACAGCTACATGGTGTGGTACGTTTGAACCTCAAAAGTATACCACTGAGTAAACAAAAACAAGTCATAAAAGGATACATACAGTGAGATGTAATTTTCATAAAGCTCAGAAATAATTAAAACAGTAATATATTGTTTAAAGATACATGCATGTATGGTTAAAGTATTTTTGAAAAAGCGAGGAAGTGAAAACCACAAGATTCAGGGCAGTGGCTGCCTCTGGTGGAGGGACCAGGGAAGGGGAGGGGGAGGAGCGCATAGGCAGAGCCACCATTGGCAACGCTCTGGTTCTTGTCTGGGCGATAGGTTCATGGAAAGACATTTTGTTTTGTGCTTCACAACTTATATAATATAGATATCTTTATATGCAAAATAAAGTTTTTAACATGCCTGAGGTTCCTATAAGATTAGAAACACTGAACATAGTAAATACTTTGTAAGTGGTAGCTTTGATTACTACTAAGGCCCCAGTAGGGAAGATGTAAACTTCCCTTTTGTTTATTTTTTTTAAAGATTTTATTTATTTATTTTCAGAGAGAGGGGAAGGGAGGGAGACAGAGAGAAAGAGAGAGAATGTGTGAGAGAAACATCAATTGGTTGCCTCTCACAAATCCCCAACTGGGGACCTGGCCCACAGCCCAGGCACATGCCCTGACTGGGAATTGAACCAGCAACCTTTCAGTTCGCAGGCTGGTGCTCAATCCACTGAACCACACAAGCAAGGGCTCTTTTCTTTAGTTGATCAATTAATAAATGTTTATTGAGCTACTCCATGTTCACTGTGGTAATGTTGGGGTAGAGGTATTTATCAAGGCTACGAGACAAAGTTCCTGCCCACAGATGCCTACAAACTTGCTTAGAGGAGCTGAGAGCCAAGTGAAGTTAGCTGCATGATTGAGAAGGGCTCTTTCATAGTGTCCCTCCCTTCCCCCATCCTTCTTTACCAGGGATGCCCTGCTGGTAATCCAGTGGAACATTCGGGCCTTCATGGGGGTCAAGAACTGGCCTTGGATGAAGCTGTACTTCAAGATCAAGCCCCTGCTGAAGAGTGCAGAGACAGAGAAGGAGATGGCCAACATGAAGGAGGAGTTTGATCGCATCAAAGAGGCCCTGGAGAAGTCAGAAGCTCGCCGCAAGGAGCTGGAGGAGAAGATGGTGTCCCTGCTGCAGGAGAAGAACGACCTACAGCTCCAAGTGCAAGCGGTGAGACCACATTGTTGTCTCTTCACCTCTCTTCTCTCCCCTCGATTATAGCCCATCTCATCACCAGGGACTAAGACCCTGAATCTCTACTGCCTTTAATCACCAGCTCTTCTCTCCGTCCTCTTCTTCCAGGAACAAGACAACCTCAACGATGCAGAGGAGCGCTGCGACCAGCTGATCAAGAACAAGATCCAGCTGGAGGCCAAGGTGAAGGAGATGACTGAGAGGCTGGAGGACGAGGAGGAGATGAACGCCGAGCTCACCGCCAAGAAGCGCAAGCTGGAAGATGAGTGCTCTGAGCTCAAGAAGGACATTGATGACCTGGAGCTGACACTGGCCAAGGTGGAGAAAGAGAAGCACGCGACAGAGAACAAGGTGAGGGCAGCTCCCTCTGGCTCCAACCCGGGTCTCCTCAGGATTCGAAGACCACCCTGACCTTACCCAACACCAGGCCGCTCAGCGGATCCTGATAGCAGTGTGGTCCTTGGCACTGGAGATCTCTGCAGATGTCTCCAGGCTGGTGAGCTTTGACCCTAAAAGGGAAGGGGTTCTTGGTTGACAGGTGAAAAACCTGACAGAGGAGATGGCTGGGCTGGATGAGATCATCGCCAAGCTGACCAAGGAGAAGAAAGCTCTGCAAGAAGCCCACCAGCAGGCCCTGGATGACCTCCAGGCTGAAGAGGACAAGGTCAACACACTGACCAAGTCTAAGGTCAAGCTTGAGCAGCAGGTGGACGATGTAAGTAATTCTAACCATGCTCTGTCTCTCTCAGGCTAGGGTGTTGCAGGCAACACCAATAACCAAGGGGTTCCTGATCCCCAGAAGTAACTTCTATGACTCCTGGGGCCTTTTTGTTCCCTGTAGTTCCTCCCTAGTCTGGGTTTCTGAATCCTTTGTACTTGCAGAGATTTCTCTGCTGGTTTTGACTTCCAATCCCCTGGACTTTTAATTTAGAGGGGACCAGACAAGCATGCACTGTAGATCTCAGGTTATCTATACCCTGTTTGTTTTCATCTCTCCACCAGCTGGAAGGATCCCTGGAGCAGGAGAAGAAAGTGCGTATGGACCTAGAGCGAGCAAAGCGGAAGCTGGAGGGTGACCTGAAGATGACCCAAGAGAGCATCATGGACCTGGAGAATGACAAGCAGCAGCTGGAAGAAAAACTGAAGAAGTAAGAGCCTACAGTGGCCAGGGGGCGCTAATGGAGGTGTCTGGCTGGAGGGTTAGAGCATAGGGGGCTGCACCCCTACTGGCCATGGTTGCTTTGGGCACAATGGGAATGAGGTGTCAATCACAGCCCTCCCTCCTTCACCCTCTGGTGCAGCGGGGAGGGGTTGGTGCTGGCACATTAAGGCATGAGTAGAAACTGGGCACAGAGAAAGGAAGACCACCTGTCGCCCTGCTTCTCCTCCAGGAAGGAATTTGAAATTAATCAGCAGAACAGTAAGATTGAGGATGAACAGGCACTGGCCCTTCAGCTGCAGAAGAAACTGAAGGAAAACCAGGTAAAATTCTTCCCAGTGCAGGCAAGGGGTACTCAGCGGCCCTGAGGCAGCTGTGGCCTCAGGAGCTGCTTAGGGTTGTAGGCAATATCTACAGTTCCAGGCCACCCCAAAGCTCCCGCCAGTCCTGACCTGTAGACACCAGCCTTCTCTCAATAGAACAATAATGTCTTATTGCAGCAAAACTATTTTGTATGTGGAGGTGGGGTGAGGGGGAATCATACCTACATAAAGGGCTTCTCTTTCTGAGCTGTTCTCTGCTTCATGGGTTTTCTGCTCTGGGACAAATGCTAGCGTTCAATACTCCTCTCAAGCCCTGCATGAGAGTGAGAAGTGCCTTCATGGAGCCCCTTCTATAGGCTTCTCTGTTTATACTCTCCCTGGGTCCTGACCCCAGCCACTAACCCAGGCTAAATCCCCACAGAGCACCCATGATATGAGATGAACTCCCACAATCTTGAGCAAGTCACTTCCCCCATCAGAGCCTCAGAGTCTCAGAGTCTCTTATCATCTGTCAAATGAGACTAATGACCCCTGGCTTGCAGAGGACCAGAGGAAAAAGTGTGTGTGAAACCACTCTCTCAACTAGAAGTCAGCCAGCCAATGTCAAGGACAGGTTCTCGTTTCTTCCCATGACCCTTTCATCCCTCTGCAAGGGGAGATTAAATTAACAGCCGCCGTCTACCTTACCTTTAATGTGGAATTTTAATGTGCTTTTAGTCCTGTGTTTGTCAGAACCCTGGAAATAAAGAAGGCAGGTACTGTCACCTCATTTTTGTAACTGCAGAAGCTTCATGCCTTGCTCTAGATACAGTGGCCCCAAGGCAACAGGCACTCAGCTTCCGCGGCAGGGCCTCGTCCTCTCGTTTCCTGGTTAGATGACGGCTAGTGCAGACAGCTGATCTCCCCCTTCAGCATTTGGAGACCGTGGTGCAGGGGGCGAGGGGTACATGAACACAATTCCACTCCTCTGGGGGCTGTCAGGAGCTGACCGGCCACCAGTGATAATGTGCCCTCCCATCTTTTCTGGCGCCCCTTCTACGTTTTAGCCAGAAAGTCAGGATAGCCTCAGATTCTTCTACCATGGGTTTGGGCAACCTCTTTGACTCATGGATCTAGAAAAAATAGTATTGTTATCTTCATGAGGTCTTGGCCACAGGCTGCGGCTCCTTTTTCTTCCTGCTCGAGCTCTTGCACAGAGTCCCAACTTCTCCACCCTGGGAGCAGAGGCATGGTGGTCCCCCCTCTCCTGCTCCCAGGACCCACTCACGCACATTCCATTAACACTGTCCATAATCGCAGATGAGGGGATCCCACCAATCCTCCCCTTTGGCCATGGCTAGTCAGGCAACAGATCAAAATGGTAGATGAGACATTATTCCCATTTAGCCAAGAACAAAGCTAAGGCCAGAAAAATGAGGTGGAGGCAGAAGAGGGCACTCGGTTGGCCCGGAAGGGGACAATAAAACTGGAGTCCAGCCCTAATATAAGTAAAGCAAACCCTGGAGAGTAAGGAGTGCAGTTGAACAGACTTTGGTCAACTTGGAAAACTACATCAGCTTTTGCTTGTTGTGAGGCATATTGTTGAAAATATTTGTAAAATGCAAGCACCCGCTTTCATGCCTTATGGTTAGGAGAGCAGAATGCATCTGTGGAACCTATGAGATTCAGGATCTCACAAGATCTTACAATCTCCTTCCAAACACATATACTCAGGATTCAGGGCTGCAGATTCTCAGACTGGGTCTGAGATGTCCCTGGGAAGTGCCTTGAAATTTAGGCTTCGGCCAAATTCATATTGATGGCCTCTGCTTTGTAGGTTGTATAGTAGTATCCTTGGCTTCTGGCCCCTAGATGCTAGTAGCAACCTCCCTCCCCAGTCATGACAGTCAAAAATGTCTCCAGACATTGCCGACAGACCCCTAGAGAACCATTGCTCTATAGGACCCAAGTGCTTGAGCCAGGAGTCTTCCAGAAAAGGAGTCTTCTAGAGCAGTCTTCTGATGGGGGGTTCCAGACAATGGGTCTGAGCCCTTTGTGTCCGGGCCCAGGCGCGCATCGAGGAGCTGGAGGAAGAGCTGGAGGCCGAGCGCACCGCCAGAGCCAAGGTGGAGAAGCTGCGCTCAGACCTGTCCCGGGAGCTGGAGGAGATCAGCGAGCGCCTGGAAGAGGCTGGCGGGGCCACATCTGCACAGATTGAGATGAACAAGAAGCGTGAGGCTGAGTTCCAGAAGATGAGGCGGGACCTGGAGGAGGCCACGCTGCAGCACGAAGCCACAGCAGCAGCCCTGCGCAAGAAGCATGCCGACAGTGTGGCGGAGCTGAGCGAGCAGATCGACAACCTGCAGCGTGTGAAACAGAAGCTGGAGAAGGAGAAGAGCGAGTTCAAGCTGGAGCTGGACGATGTCACCTCCAACATGGAGCAGGTCATCAAGGCCAAGGTGGGCTTATGCTCAGCTTCTCCTCACCCACTTCTCCCTAACCGCTTGCTCCTTCCTTTCACTTTCTCTATCTGCCATCTCTCTTGTCATTGTCACTTCCTCCCTCACCCTTTGGTCTCTCTCTCCCTCTCTCCCTTGCCCCTCATCCTCCACATTTCTGTCTCCTCACCATTCTTCCCTTCTTTGACTCATGTGCCCTCTTCACATTGTGCCCCTCCAGCACCATCCCATTTCACCCCTCTGCCCTCTGTGCTCTCCCCACCTTGACCTTCCCTCCCTTCCTCTGGTCCACCTGGCCCCTACCCCCTGACAACTCCAGGCCCTCCCAAATTCACCCTTTCCTGTCCCTTTACTGCCCAAAGGCAAACCTAGAGAAAATGTCTCGGACACTGGAAGACCAGGCCAACGAGTATCGTACGAAGCTGGAAGAGGCCCAGCGCTCCCTCAATGACTTCACCACCCAGCGAGCCAAACTGCAGACTGAGAACGGTGGGTGCCCCTAACCAGCCCCATGCCTGCCCAGGATAGGCCATCAGTTGCCTTCTTCTGCAGCCTAAAAACCCACATTCCCACCCCCAGGTGAGCTGTCCCGGCAACTGGAAGAAAAGGAAGCACTGATCTCCCAGCTGACCCGAGGAAAGCTCTCCTACACCCAGCAAATGGAAGACCTCAAGAGGCAGCTGGAGGAGGAGGTTAAGGTGAGGCCCATCGAGGGAGCAGTAGGACAGACTTGATGGCAGCCCTGGGGCAGTTAACATCAACACCAGAAAAAGACTAAAGAGAGACCCTCTGTATTGGGAAGACCTCTAGTCTAGGTTCTTCTAATTTTCAGCTAAGCTACACCTACATCGACAAATGCCTCATTTCTTATTTGTAAGGGGGTGGGGCAGGCACACTGGGTAGCTACCCGAGGATGTTGAGATTTCACATCCTGAATGTGGCTGGCGCTTAGTTGAAGTTCATAGATATGAAAAGGATTTGCAGAAGGGAGGACGGCATTCCCTCTCACCTTTCCGGGAGCTGAGCCCACCTCCTGGTGTTCGCCTCCCCAGGCGAAGAACGCCCTGGCCCACGCAGTGCAATCAGCCCGGCACGACTGTGATCTGCTCCGGGAGCAGTATGAGGAGGAGATAGAGGCCAAGGCCGAGCTGCAGCGCGTCCTGTCGAAGGCCAACTCAGAGGTGGCCCAGTGGAGGACCAAGTACGAGACGGACGCCATCCAGAGGACCGAGGAGCTCGAGGAAGCCAAGTGAGTCCTTAGGCAGTCCCCAACATTGAATCTAAGAAAGGAAGGGGCCAGAGCACATGGGGTGAAACAGGCAAGGTGGGAATGGGAAGGGGATCTCTCAAGAGAGAGAGGGGGGTGGGAGAAATGTGGTGGAAAATGGAGGTGCATGGATCCTGCACTCTGAGCAAACCCCGACTGGCCCTTGCTCACTTCCTGTGACGGGCGAGCTTTTGGCCCGGGTTATACCTAATGCTCACGTATAAGACGAGCAAAAAGCTTGTTGGTCAGAGGAGCTACCATCGACCAGCCTGGCATGGGGGCTGCCACCCAGATGATGCTGCATGTGGGAAGGAGACTGTTTTAGGAAACCCATAGCCTTCGCTCCCTCAAGGCAGGGGTCCCAGGACCTAAAGGGGCTGCTCACCATCCCAAGGAACTGTGAAGAGGGAGAGGGTCCTTCTCATGTGGCAGTCTGGGACAGGGGATAGTCCCAAGGCCCCACTACTCCTGGGTAGAGTCACACACACACCCAACCACCCCGGCAGGAAGAAGCTGGCCCAGCGGTTGCAGGATGCTGAGGAGGCCGTGGAGGCCGTCAATGCCAAGTGCTCATCGCTGGAGAAGACCAAACACCGGCTGCAGAATGAGATCGAGGACCTGATGGTGGACGTGGAGCGCTCCAACGCAGCCGCCGCGGCCCTGGACAAGAAGCAGAGGAACTTCGACAAGGTGGGGCCTGGAGGCAGGGAGGAGGCTGAGCCCAGCCAAGGGGCCCGGGCAGCCCCTGGAGGTGGGGCAGGGCTGCCCGCTGAGCCCTAAGCCTGTCCCTGCAGATCCTGGCCGAATGGAAGCAGAAGTACGAGGAGTCGCAGTCAGAGCTGGAATCCTCGCAGAAGGAGGCGCGCTCCCTCAGCACCGAGCTCTTCAAGCTCAAGAATGCCTATGAGGAGTCCTTGGAGCACCTGGAGACCTTCAAGAGGGAGAACAAGAACCTTCAGGGTGCGCTGAGGCCCGAGGCCGGGGAGGGGAACGGGCGAAGAGGGCAAATGAGGGTCAGGGAGAGCACAGGCTTTGAGCTTTCTGGCCTTCTGACCCCCAGAGGAGATCTCCGACCTGACCGAGCAGCTGGGAGAAGGAGGAAAGAATGTGCATGAGCTGGAGAAGATCCGCAAGCAGCTGGAAGGGGAGAAGCTGGAGCTGCAGTCGGCCCTGGAGGAGGCGGAGGTGAGGGGTTGGCTCCACCTGCACCCCTGTGTTGGACCCTCTCCTGCTCCCCAAACCCTACTGTCTCTGACTCCCCCAGTCTTCCTCACCCTGACCCCAAGACAAAGCTATTAGCTCCTTATTCTTAGTCCAAGGTTGTCTACCCAGTGCCCGTGACTACCTCCAAAGCCAAGGTCTGCACAAAGGAATTATCACAGCCTGATCACAGGCCATAAGGTTTTGTTTCCCACGAGGTTTATGAAATTGAAGCCTGGCCATCATAATAACCCCTCAGGCAGTGGGAGGCAGCGTGGGCTCTAGAGTCAAACAGACCAGAGTTTGAAACTTGGCTTCTGGATCTCCACTGTGTCATCGGGCAAGTGCCTTAACTTCTCTGTACCGCAGTTTTCTTACCTGGAAAATGAAATTAATTGTACATACCTCATAAGATTTATGCATGGTTATTATGAAAATCAATGAAGTAACACACTTAAGCACTTGATATATATTAGCTATTCTTACTGTTCATTTTTAAGAACCTAGGGATAGCCCTGAGTTTTTGGGCTTTTAACTTTTTTCACTGAAGGGTGAGGGGCCTGGGAAACAAAGATAAAGGTTTGAATTTGTGGTTATAAAACTCCCTCCTTTTTCTATGATATTTTAGATGAGTCAGGACCATACAGTGTTGGTGTTGGGGGGTCTTGGCAATTGTGAGGTCCAAACCCTTCCCTTGGAAGAGGAAGCCTAGGGCATCCTTCATCTCCTCCCCACAGAGCACCCAGTGACCTAAAAGGCAGTTCCCACCTCCCCATCTCTCCCCAGCTTTCCTCTCCAGGCCATAATCCTGGCTGCCACCCATGTCCTATCAGCCTCCCTCTCCACGCTGCCATGTGCCCTGACTCTGTGCCTCAAACCTCTCTCCCCACCCCACTCCCAGGCCTCCCTGGAGCACGAGGAGGGCAAGATCCTTCGGGCCCAGCTGGAGTTCAACCAGATCAAGGCAGAGATGGAGCGGAAGCTGGCTGAGAAGGACGAGGAGATGGAGCAGGCCAAGCGCAACCACCTGCGGATGGTGGACTCGCTGCAGACCTCCCTGGACGCGGAGACGCGCAGCCGCAATGAGGCCCTGCGTGTGAAGAAGAAGATGGAGGGCGACCTCAATGAGATGGAGATCCAGCTCAGCCACGCCAACCGCATGGCCGCCGAGGCCCAGAAACAACTGAAGAACCTCCAGGGCTTGCTGAAGGTACACGGAGGCTCTTGGAAGCAGGAAGTCAGCTCCCGAGAGAGGAGATGGCCTCCACCTGGCCAAGCTGGGTGGTGGTGTCCCACCGCAGCGCCAGATCCCTCCTGCTCCTGCCCCGGGGCCATTGCGGAGACGACCCACAGGCTCCTCCTGAGCCACCACAATGGGCTTGCCATTGGCATCCGGTTCGGTGTCACAGCCTCCTGGTGGGCCCAGAGGCCAGCTGCCTCTCTCATGCCCAATCTCTTGGTCCACAGGACACCCAGATCCAGCTAGACGACTCGATCCGGGCCAACGACGACCTGAAGGAGAACATCGCCATCGTGGAGCGGCGCAACAACCTGCTGCAGGCTGAGCTGGAGGAGCTGCGGTCGGTGGTGGAGCAGACAGAGCGGTCCCGGAAGCTGGCTGAGCAGGAGCTGATCGAGACCAGCGAGCGGGTGCAGCTGCTGCACTCCCAGGTGAGGAGGTCAGGGACCACCATGCTGAGTGGCAGAGCCTGGGACACAGATGTTCTGAACCAGAGGTTCTGAGTGAGCATGTCCAACCAAGATCGCAGATTATTTCTTGAGCCAACTCTCATTTGTTAGTCGTGGCTATGAAACCGCTACCTGAGAAGGGAGTCTAGATTTAAAAGCTGTGAAAGTCATGATTTTTTAAAATGTATTTTATTGTGTATGCTACTTACAGTTGTCCCCACTTTTTCTCACTTTACCCACCTCCACCCAGCATCCCACCCCCAAGACTCCTGTGATTGATTGGTGACGGCTGCCAAAGTCACAGATCTGGGAGTAGTGTAATGCATGCCGTTATTCAATATCCTTGATCTAGAAGACACTTCCATCTTGCTCTGTAAAAGATGGGACTTTGGAAGTTTAAAGGAGCACAACTGTACCTACTTGCAAACCAAATTCTCGACAGGACACTGTTCTTCTGCAACCCCATACACACTGCTACATTCTGCGATGAGCTTCTGCGCCCATCTCACTGCAGTGCCCTGTAGAGTTTGTTCCACAATCTAGTATGTGTGGGAATGACGTCATGCACTGACCTGGTCCTCTCTTCCTGGCCCCACTACATTCTCTCTGTAACAGTAATCATTTCCAGGACACTGTCCTGGTAAAAAGCTGTTCCCATTCTCCTTGAAGTATTTTCATGCTCTTGCATAGACATGTAACTAGAGAGCTCAAGAGCAGAACTGCAAACGCTTTGTTGCTTGAAGCCTTTCTTCAGGGCTCATAATTTTAGATGTAACTTTTAGAACATATCTGTTTTCATAAGAAAAGGGAAAGCAGGTGAAGAAGAAGGAATATCCTACAACACGACATGTTTTAAACAAATGACCAGTTTTCATTCTCTCTGGCTGAAGGTGTAGAATCAGGTGACAAAGCACACATTCCATAGTGTTCTCTGCCCTTCTCTAGAACACCAGCCTCATCAACCAGAAGAAGAAGATGGAGTCAGATCTGACCCAACTCCAGTCAGAAGTGGAGGAGGCCGTGCAGGAGTGCAGGAACGCTGAGGAGAAGGCCAAGAAGGCCATCACAGATGTAAGTGCCCCACCCTGTCCACCTGCTCCAGACCAGGGTCTCCTTGCTGGGCAGTGAGTGTGAGAGGACTCAGCCACACCACATCTCACTTCTCTCCTGTCCACAGGCTGCCATGATGGCGGAGGAGCTGAAGAAGGAGCAGGACACCAGCGCCCACCTGGAGCGCATGAAGAAGAACATGGAGCAGACCATTAAGGACCTGCAGCACCGGCTGGATGAGGCCGAGCAGATCGCCCTCAAGGGCGGCAAGAAGCAGCTGCAGAAGCTGGAGGCCCGGGTGCGGGAGCTGGAGAACGAGCTGGAGGCCGAGCAGAAGCGCAACGCGGAGTCGATCAAGGGCATGAGGAAGAGCGAGCGGCGCATCAAGGAGCTCACCTACCAGGTGCGGCTGGTGGCTGCTCTGGCGCGGGGCCATCAGGAGTGGAACTGCTACCCTAGCCTCACTTCCTGGCCCCCACAGACCCCATGCCAAATCACCACCCAGGAAATGCCATCCAGCCCCTCTGGCGCCTGCTCCTTGAGAGGCTGTCTTTAGATTAACTTCCTTTCACATACTCCAGAGTCAGTTTGGCTTAAGTCCCTGAATTCTTCTTGGGAATTGGAGAGAATCTACTTCTACTTTCTGAAAGCTCTTTTAACCAGAATTTCCCCAGGTTTTTTAATAACCTAAAGGCCTACCATGAAGGCTTCAGAATAGTCCAAGGAAACTTCCCACCTTCTAGTGGCCTGATTGGGAGGGACATTGGGTGGTATTTTAGGGATAAAAGTCAGGGATGGGAAAAGACAGTTTTTCCATGGAACGTTTGGGACAATAGATAGAAGGCCTTAGAGAAAGAAGACCTCGAAATATCCTAAGACCTATCTCTGCATAGCTCATAGCTTTTGCCCTTAACCAGCGTGTGTGATAATGAAAGAGAGAAGGAGTATTGGTCTGTTTGACACTGGATATGAGGCACAGGAAAGAGATAGAGATGTAGAACTGCAGACGTGCTGTGGTCATAATGTCAGCCTAGGAAATGTCAACCTGGCACAGACAGTGATGTAAACATAGGAAGGATCAAGTGACGTTGCAGTCAGTGATCCTGGTGCCAAAAGCCGGCCCAGCACAGTGTATTAGAATATTGAGTTCTGATGGACTGGAATGATCTGGACTATAATTCCCTCTTCTTTCTGCACTCCCCTGTTTCCTTTCCGGTCGCTGCGGTGGAACTGATAAGTTGGAGCTGGAACAGCCCAGTGTCTCCATATTATTAGATGATGGAATTCCTTTTGGTTCTGAGCCCCTCCCCCAACTCCCAGCTTTAAGGCGGCAGCTCTCATTGCTTCTTTTAAAAAATTTTATTGATTGATTTTTTTAGAGAGAGGAAGAGGGGAACAGAGAGAGAGAGAGAAAAAGAGAGAGAGAATCATCGACTGGTTGTTCTACTTCTTTATGCGTTCATTGATTCATATGTGCCCTGATTGGGAACTGAATCCACTAGCTGGTGTATCAGGATGGTGCTCTAACCAACTGAGCTACTCGGACAGAGCCGGTTCTCATTGCTTTTTAGATCCCAGACTGAGGACTTTGCCTGGGCCCCTTAACCTACAAGTAGTGTCAGAGATAGCTCTTTCTACCACCTTTTTCCTCGGGCCCATTCAAGGGAGGGGCAACTAAGGCAAGGGGGGGAAAGTGGAACGGTGAGGGTGGGAAAGATGATTGCACTTGCTCTTCCCCAAAATTGACGTCTCCTGCCCATCCAACCCCAGACAGAGGAGGACAAGAAGAACCTGCTGCGGCTGCAGGACCTGGTGGACAAGCTGCAGCTGAAGGTCAAGGCCTACAAGCGCCAGGCCGAGGAGGCGGTGAGTTCACGATTTTCTCCACTCTAATGAATGCAGCTCCTGTATGTTCGAACCAATGAGTGTCCACCCCAGCATGGGGCCTGGACAATGGATTTGCTATTTACTTGAACACTCTAACATCTGTTACATGTCTGGTGTGCTCAGAGCTGTGTCAGGCACTCTGAGTTAACAAAAGCAGTGCGTATTTGACCCAGGACTTGCCCACAAGCTGCTTATAATTTATATACCAGTAAACCCAAGAGAAGGCAGTGTAGCTGCTAATGTGGATCAGGGGGCCAGACAATGCCAAAGGCTGGAAGGTGGCAGTGAAATTGAGCCTGGAAGGGGAACTGACCAGGCATAGGGCAGTTAGGAAGACATCTGGGTGGGCAGAAAAGTGTAGATGTGAGGTGTCACTGAGCACATCTGTACAGGAAACCCCAGGGCTGGGAGCATTACCAGATTCACAGTTGGACAGGTGCAGTGAAGCTGGTTTTGAGTGGGGCCGGACAAGGCAGCATGGGCTTCATCTTGGGCAGCGGATGGCCATGTAGGATTCTGAGTGCCGGACAAGCCTGAGGAGGGTACCAAGCCCGGAGTAGGCAAGGCTGTTGCAGGAACATTGGTGAAAGGTGAAAGCACTGAGCCCCATTCCATTACCCTCTCTCACCTCATCCTCCCACGCCCCTGAACCCCCACAGGAGGAACAGGCCAACACCAACCTGTCCAAGTTCCGCAAGGTGCAGCACGAGCTGGATGAGGCGGAGGAGCGGGCAGACATCGCCGAGTCCCAGGTCAACAAGCTGCGGGCCAAGAGCCGTGACATCGGCGCCAAGGTGGGTCCCTTCCCCAGGCCTGGCTGGTTTCCCGCACAGCAGCTTCCCTCCAACATCGGCGCCCCTCTGAGTGGGCGCTTCTTACCCTATATTTAGATAACCCCAAGAGTCCCATAGCGCCCATTCCTGAGACTCCCCCTCCTGCTCAGAGCACGCCTACAGACTGGAACCTCTACAGAACCCTAGTCCCTCAGGGCTCCATTTAAGGGATCCTAAACCACAGGACCCCTTAAATGGAGCCCCAAGATTCCTGAGGCCTGAACCTTTCCCTCTAAGGCATCTCCCTTAGGCCTCTTTAAGCCCGAGATTTCTCCCCACATTCTTCCTCCCTCTTGCCAGCTGCCCCCTCACACATTTTATTCCTTTCTCAGCAAAAATTGCACGATGAAGAGTGATGCCGCCTTCAGGACCTCGCTCTTGCAAAGCTACAATAAATCTGAATGCCAGACTCTGCCTGAGCCCCCGTGATTTCTGTCCCGAGCTCGGAGGGCAGACCTGCCCTGTGTCCAAGCTGTGATAGCCAAGGTTTCCCAATCTATAGAGGAATGAACTGGGGCCCCAAGGAGTGAGCTGTCTTTCCTGAGGCAGCAGAGCCATGGGTGTCAGTTCCGCTAAATCAGCCAGATAAGGGACAAGAGGGAAGAATTTCAAAAGTGGAGAAAACAAAAGCTCTAGAAGGGTGAGCCAATTCTAGACACTAGGAGACAGAATTTCGGTGCCAAAACTGAAGCCACCCTCCACCTGCGCCACCCCTGAGGCCACAGGGGTTAAAAGGGTCCTGGGATACCTGTCTCCTCCAACATGAATTTCCCACTGACGCCAGGAGAGGTGCAGAGGTGGCTGGGGATGCAGATGCAGATAAAGAGGTGGGACAGATCCCACTGTGCGCAGCAGCCCCTTAGAAGTAACCCATAAGGAGTCCTTCTCCCCACCAGCCCCAAGGACAGCCAGCTGGGGCCACAGACTGCCCCTGTGGCTCAGCTCCTCGCCGTGAGGGCAGCCTGAGGCTCTGGGACCAGCAGACACTGAGTCCAAACCAATACGCAGCATGGACCAAAGCTGGGCACTGCTTGTCCTGTTCATTTTGACCTCTCCCGCAGACACAGATGAGCACAGGTGCACATTGCAGATACACACCATGGACGGCACGTACCCTGTCTCTGAGATCCCACTAGGGCTGTCTGGTCTGAGTCACACTGCTGCTCAGGGAACAGGGCTGGCCCTGACCCCGTTCTGCTCCATGCAAAGCCCTGCGCCGGCTGGGCTTTACTGCCGGGCTCTCCTGACCACCTCTCCATCCCCTCCGTGGCACCCCAGCTCCTGGATGCCCCTGGCTAAGCCCCTTCTAGCCCTCCTCTGAGGCCGAAGCGTTGACCCTGCCCCTCGAAGGCCGGCCACCAGTCTTCATGCGGGGCTTTGCACAAAGCCCTGACAACTGCGAGCAGAGACCAGAAGAACACAAAAACGTCGATTCCAGCTCTGGTGAGGAACCAGGACATGAGGCTCGGAGAACACGCAGCAGGAGGCCAGGGAAATCAGACCAAGAGACCCGTGGTTATCACCAAGGAGAGCAGAGTAGCTGCACTAGAGTCTCGGGGTTCAGACAGGGCTTAGAGGCTTGGGCCTGCATCTGGAAGGAACATCCCAGAAGAAGGAAGGCATTTCAGGACAGGAGCAAATAAGCATTTGAGAGAGGAGATAACAAGTCAGCTTGGATGAGCTGCTGAGCTAGGCCACACTGGGTTCTGTGGGGCTGGGCAGGGACAGCCTGGTTGCACTGGACTGTCATGGGCCCCGCAGGGCTGACTCTGGGCTTTGGCAGTGCCTGTTCCAAACTCCCTCGAGCAGATCTCCCTCATAGTGTTCATCGTGGAGAATCATAACCACGTTTCATTGGCCTGCCTCCTCCCCAGTCCGTCACCGCTGAATCCCTGGGGCCCAGCACAAGGTCTGCACACAGGAGATGCTCGGGAAATGTTTGCTGGGTGCTGGCAAGCTGGGAAGGTGGGCATGCTGGTGGAGGAAGCTGGAGATGAGGTTGGACCATGTTTTCTGAGCCAATACAAGGGGGCTCTGTACAGTGTCCCGAACACTGGTTGAGGTGTTAGGAGCACTGGGCTCTAGTCCCAGCCCTGTCACTCCCCTTAACGGGCTTGTGTTTCTCTTATGTGGAATGAGGGCTAATACTTAAGGACTCTTCTAGAGCCTGCTTTTTGGGGACCTCTGTCCTCTTCTGAAGCCACAGGCTGACCTCTTCCCTGTGGCCTGCAAGCCAAGTCCTCCCCACACCACAAGGGGGAGCTCTACACACACCCCAGGCAAGCACCTAGCCTCAGACCCACCAACAAATCTGTGTGCACACGAGTGGCAAGTGGGCACTCACATTGAGAAAGCTGTTCCTTCTCAGACACAGAATTCCAGGTGACCAGCCACCAGGCACATCACAAAGTGGTCTTGCACACACAGGGTTGTGGCATGAAAGTTTTGTGTTGAGAATATCTTCAGCATCATTCTAGCCCCCCATTTCCTCATTACTGGGACCTGCTCCCAGAGAAGGACCATGATCCGCTCCAGGCACCATTTCCATGAACACTCCTTGGATTCTTGATATGCTTAATTCCTAGGGAAGAAAAAGACTGACCAGTAGAATTTTAATCTTTTAATTTGGGAACGATCAGCTTTCTCCTGCCCACTTCTCCCTCCATAATACCCATCTTCAGTCCAGCTTCATCAGGGGACCATATCAGGAGTCCAGAGCACCAGGCCCACGAACAAGTGCCTGTGACTTCTCAGGCCAATCTTCATCTCAGTCGATCTGGGGTGGGGGACAGTGGGCTAGAGGGCTAGTGAATCCAAGAGAGATGTGCCTGGGCTCCACTGTCCCCTTGGTCTGGCTGTAGCCCTGGGGTCACTGCTGGTCCCCTATGAAGACAGAGCCAGGAAGGGAAGGGCACATCAGGCTGGGGCAGCTAGGGCAGGGGATAGAGGGGCATCTCCTCTTCCAGAGCACTTCACAGACACTCACCCTGGGTGGCCCTGGGCACGATGTCAGTCCGGTAAATCTTGAAGGCATCGTAGGCAAAGACAGAAACCAAAATGATGCCAAAAACCTGGGAAGCAGGAGGGGGAATGACACCACAAAGGTCACCTAGTATTAGGGAGAGGGAGGTGGGTGGCTTCAGGCAACATGTGGGCCAGAGCCCCAGGCACTGGTGTGGGCCTGGGAAGGGGAGCACAGGAAGTGGGTGACACCAGTTAGAGGTCCTTAGGGAGCTGAAGAGCTTTGGGGGGCTGGACTCACAAAAGCAGCAATGGCAGCTCCATCTCGGGAGGTCACAGCTGCAAAGGAGACCACTAGGAAGATGATGATGGCACTGACACAGCGGAGGAAGTCCTGGGTGGGCCAAGATTCCAGGTCACAGGGAAGTCAGAGGGCAGGGATATACACCCTTCCCCCACCCCCCACCCCGAAACTTTTCCAAGCTAGTCAGCACTTGGCCCTCAGGCACTGAATTCCTGCATTAAAACACCCCTGGACACTACAGAAAACACTAAAGAGAGGAAAGGAGGGAGGGAGCTCACACATTATCCAGGGAAGGGATGCAGGTGAGCGCAGAGAGATCAGGACAGAAAGCCAGGGGTCTGGGTGCGGCTGACCCAGGCTCAGCAGCTGGGGCCAAGGGGCATGTCTGGGGGATGCCAGCCAGGGTCAAGGTGGGGGCTGGGCGGGGCTGGGGCTGGACCTTTAACAAGTGGAAGATCACACCTAAAGGATGTGTGTCCTCATTGTCAGTGACCCAGCAGGTGTGAATCAGTGTTGGTCAAAGTAGTTTTTGAGTCCAGGGCACAGCTCAGGGCAAAGCCCGGCTGGGGTTGAGGGGCCCAAGTAAAGGAGAGAGGCTGGGAGAGGAAAGGTACCCTCCAAATTCAGAGGAAAAGAAAGGGACCAGCATGGGGTGGGGTAAGTGGGGTCCCTCACCAGACAGGGCCAGTTCAGCCGGTCAAAACGCTGGTAGTACTGGGTGGCATAGAGGAAGAGGAAGGCGAGGGTGATAAAGAACTCGAGCAGCGCCGCAGCCATGTAGGCGGAGATGGAGGCCGTGAAGCAGATGAAGATGATGAAGGTCAGGGCCTGCAGGACCAAGTGTGTGGACTTGCCAGGAAGGAGACACAGGCCTGATCTGGCCTTGGCCTTCCTCTCCTCAGGACCTCCCCCAGGCTGGCCCCCACCACCTGTCCTTGGAGGTCTCCCCATCCCTGGTGGTCCTGCCATATTACATGGCTTTTGCCTAGGGGCAAAAAGTCTCCCGCCTCCCATCTCTGCCATCCCAGGAGGACTTGAATCTTTTAATTTGGGGATGACCAGCTGCCTCCTTCCCCAGCATTGCAGCAGCCCTGGCCGTTTGGTGTCCTGCTGGGGCACAGGACATGGTGTGAACGCAGCCCCTGGAGTCATGCCTGCACCAGCCCTGGGCCCTAGGAGGCAGCGCATGTCCTATAATCCTTTCCCGACTCCTGGACGCCTCAGACTCCTCTATCAAGGTCCAGAGCTTGTGGCTCCAGGGCAAGAGATGAGGTTCAGAAGACAAATGCTCCGCGGTAGATTCTGGGAAGCCCTTCGGCTCCCCCAGGACCCTTCGGCTCTGGCTCTGTAGGATAGCATGTGTGCAGAAGACCTGCCTTTACACTAAGGCCTTGCCGAGTGACTAGGGGAAGATCTTTTCCTGGGAGCAGATGTTGCCAGGGAGCAGAAACAGAAACGATGGGGCTGCAGGGAGTCTGCCTTTTTCTGATAGTTGGACTTCTTGGACATGCCAAGAAGTGGCCAGCTTAGAGCCCCCGAAAGACAGGTTGCTGGTACCCTCAACCCGTCCCTGTTGCACTCCCTCAGTGTTCCAGGATGCTGCCCTAACTCAGTCCTAGCTGCCCCAACTGAGACCTGCTGTGCCTGCCTCCAGATGCTGAGGCAACAGGAAGGCCGGGAGGAGATGAAGGAGGGACAGCTGTGGGTAGGGGTGGTGCCCAGAAAGGATGGGAAGGGAGGTGGAGGGCAGGGCAGGGGAGCCAGGGCTGGGTGATGTGGAGGTGCCAGGTTGGGGTGGCTGTTGTTACCAGCTCAGTTTCCAGCAGGATGCCTTTCAGGGAGGAGAGGAAGGTCTTGTCCACAGCAAAGCCCTGGAGCCCTGCAGCTGCCCCCTCTTCAGGAGGCCGGTCCCGGCGATCCAGAGCACTGAGCATCTCCAGGAGGCCCACCAGGCACAGCCCCTCACTGCCAGCAGCCCAGGAAGGGAAACAGGAAGACGGAAACCTGGCAGGATAGGGAAGCGGACAGAAGAAGGAAGGCACTTAGAGAAACCTGAAAGCGAAGCTTGCAGCCCTGCTGTGGGGGTCCTAGGAGAAGGCAGCTGCGGCGGCCAGCCAGGGGAGGCCTGCCCAGATGGGCCTTCACCCAGCTGCCCCGCTGGTGTTTGCACCAACCCCCAGGAGGCACATGAGGAGGGGAGGGACTGGGGAGGAGTGGCCAACCCTCCCCTTACTTGGAGAAGGGAGGAGGGGGCGGGGGCGGGGGTGGGGGGAGGTCTGTGAAGACCGGGAGGAGCTGAGAGTAGAGCCAATAAAACGGGGCTGGACTAAGAACCTCCAAGGACCTAAGCCTGAAGAAGTTTGCATACCCTCCCCTAACCTTAACCCTCTTCTTTGGCCCATCTTTTCTCCCTTTGCCTTTTGGGGAGGGTGGGAGCTGGAGCTCGCCCAGTAGCTCCCCCAGGACCCAGCTGTAGCAGCCAAGATGAAGGACAAAGGCAGATTGTTGGGGGGACAAGGGGGTGCTCTGTTCCTGCTGCAGTGCCTCAATGGGCCTCTGTCTCTCCAGTATGCCGGGAGGGTGGCCTGACCCCCACCCTGGCGTTCAGGGGTGGACCAGGGAATCAGAGAAGGAGAGGGATGAGGGGTCACAGCGGAAACTCTGGAGAGAGTGGTAGATGAGGGCTGACCGTGGGGAGGAGAGGGGGCTGGGCTGGGGACCACAAGATGTTCAGGCACCAGGATGCCAAAGACAAATTAAACCGCTTTTAAATATAGATTATTTATTTGGATAAGTCTCTCCGTGCTCAAGAACAGCCTCTTCCTCAGAGTCACCCATGTCAGAAGACTAGAAACATGCTTACTGAGTGTTTGATGAGTGAATGAATGAATGAATGAACGAACGAACGAATGAACAAATAAATGAGGGGCTATCTGTTGGCAAGGGGGAAAATATCAAGAAAGTGCCTGTGCTCACGATGACAACAGGGGATGGAAGGAAAGGAAGAGACGGGGTGGTGGCCTCCAGAAATGGGCAGAGCTTCGAAGACCTTTATGAGGAGAAATGCCGGGATGCCGGATACCGGCTTCTAGCAGCTACAGCAGCTACTGCTCCCTTCGCTTCACCTGCATTTCCCATCCACTCCAAAAAGTGCAAAGTGTGTTTTCTTCTAAAGTCCCCATCCTGTCCCACGATCCTGCTGCTCCAGGCAATGCTTTGGAGGGGTGAGCACTTGGGCCTCCTGGATCACCATAACAGATGGCTGTAGGCCCAGCTCCAGTGTTCCAACTGGGCACCAGCCATGGGCACCATGACTAGGCCATCACACGAGGCCGCACACACACGCAAGCCAAGGAGACAGGGTAGAAACTGCGTTCCAGGCAGTAGCCATCATTCGCACCCCGCTCTCCAGGGCATGGCCGGCGATAGAAGACGGTCTGGTTGTGGTAGAGCAGCTCCGAGTTGCCCCTGGGGTCCATGTGGGAGCCTGTCTGTAGGCTGACGCAGTGTGGACACAGGCAACGGGCTTGGTACAGGTCCTGGGGGAGCCGGTTCAAGTCCCTGTCCAACCTGCGGGGATGGCACTAGTCAGGCAAGCCCTGGAGGAAAGCTGGCCTGGCAGACAGGACCTGGGCCAGAACCAGGGAGGGCCCGGGGCGGGTGGAAATACCACAGGAAGGAAATGGTGTGGTCGGGAGGCCCGGCTTCTTGCCCTAGCTCTGGTATCCACTTGTTGGGTGACTTTGAACAAATCACCCCCTTCTCTCTGGGACTTATTTTTCCCCACCGTGAGGGTCAGGATGGAAGTGTAGCTTTCCCTCAGGCCCTGGAACCCGAAGCCTCCGCCAGACCAGCTCCGCTATCTGATATGCACACCGGGCTCTGGCATGAGGTTTCTCTTTGTAATTGTTATTACATTTTAGGGTGTATTTAATCATAAAAGTAAAAACCGCTCTTACATTAAAAAGTATAAAATGAAGACTAACAATCCAGCTCCCCACCAGTCCCACTCCCCAGAGGGCGCCACTGTCAACCATTTCCTGCACTTCTTCCAGACACCATCTGTGCAGGCAATAAAGCACATGTTAGAGTGCTAGATGAGACTTATTTATTCTGAAAGGCTCTAGTGGTCAAAAAAAAAAAGTGAAAAATAGGTGTTCTATAGGTCTGGGATTCCAGAAGCCTAGCGGGAAATAACTACTAGGTTGTAAGACCATTGTCCATGGAGACAAGCCCTCAGAAGCCAGGGCTCAGGTAGCACAGCACTTCCCAGAGTGGGTTCCCTTATAAGGGCCTTGCAAGAGAAAGGTTCTCTGATCAAATGAGTTTAATGGCTTCTTTTCCGCTGACTTCTTACAGACTCTAATGTGCGAAGCACATTGTGAGTCTACGAGGGGTCAGGGTTGGAGCAGCTTTGTCACACTTGCTGGACATCATCACTTTTTTTCTGAGGAGCAGCTTGTGAGATGAGTGTTGCAAAGAACCCACTTTGGGGAAGACCACCTGAGTAGTTATCAGGGACTCGCAGCCTCCCAGGGAGGGATCTGGGCCCCAGCCCAGTTAGCCACCTGACCTTCCCAAAGGGGCTTCCACCCTTCACAGTTAGCCCAGGACCCTGCCGACCTTCCAAAACCACTTCAAAGCACGGTGACTGGGAGCCTCTACCCTGGATCTAGTCTCAATCAGAGCTGAATCCCTCCCTACCTACGGAACTTCTCCATTCATCCCCAAAGCCAAGGTTAAGCCAGACTAGACTTATGGGGAATGAGAACACAGACACCCTGGTGAGGACAAGACAGAAGGAGAAATGTGTTCAGGATCCCTAAGGCCTAATTTTTAGTATTCTGTTTCATTGTTCCTATTTGAGCACTTCTTAATATTTTTCACATCATGGCACGAATAGAGAATTATAATATTTGGGTGGCTCGCTGAGTGAAAGACTAAGACTGCCCCTGATCCAAGGTAAACACCTGGTGCTCCAGTCACCCAGCTGCCCCCTGAGTTGAGGGTTTCATTATCCCGGTATATTTAAAACCCGCTCACATCCCAGGGCAAAACGTTTGGTATTGGGATGCTTCTTGCCTGCATCCTATCATGATTGCCTGATATTCTAGTTAGAAAAGCATGGCCATTGTAGGGGTGGAGGAGGAGGAAGAGAAGGAGAAGAGGAGAGGACCAACATTCTATGACCTAAATATAGATTTTACATGCATTGTTTCATTTATCTTCACCATTAGCCTATGTGGTATTACCTCATTCTACAGATGAAAGATAATCTGAGCTTTGAAACCTTGAGTAATGGGCCCAAGGTCGCCCGATAAGAGTCACAGCTAGGACCCAGACTAACACCCAAACTTTTATGGCCTCTCTGAGATAGAAAGGGGCAGTTAGGCTGGAATTGGGTAGAGCTCCCT
Organism: Mormoops blainvillei; assembly: GCA_004026545.1. Lineage (NCBI taxonomy): Eukaryota > Metazoa > Chordata > Mammalia > Chiroptera > Mormoopidae > Mormoops > Mormoops blainvillei. The sequence goes on along the minus strand of PVJD01015298.1, from coordinate 3,625 downwards.
TGGCTCCTCACATACGCCCTGCCTGGCACATACGCAAGCATTCGGGAGGGGACAGCAGACTCACACATATCTCCAGGGGGAGATGGACCTGCTGTGGAGGGGTCCGTCTTCGCTGGCCCTGCAGGATTCTGGGTTGTGGGCAAAGCTATCGGTGTCTGCAGGAGGCATGAGCACAGGGTTCAGCTTCAGCAACTCTTCAATATGGTCCCCTCCTTTGCTGGGGGAGCAGCTGGGCCAGAGGGTGCAGTCTCTGTGAAGCCGCAGACTGAAGGCGTGGGCTCCCATGACTGTTGTTAAGAAGGCAACCACCTGTAGAAAAAGGCCAGTGAGACAGCTGCTCCCATCTAGTCCAGGTGCCCCTCTCCCACCTGTTCCCTCAGGTCCTGGTTTCTAGCTCCATCTGATCCCCAGCCCCAAACCTCGGAGCCCAACCTCCCTCCACTCCAGCAACACCGCTGCCACTTTCCTACTTGGCACCATCCCCACCGGGCCTCTGGACGCTCACCTGGTACATGACGGGTGCCAGATGCTGCTCGCCCAGAGCGGAGCTGTTCAGGCAGGGCCCTGTGGAAGTAAGCTGGCTGGAGCAGTCGAGGAGTCCTGGTTTTATTTTCAGCAAACCTGTTTTGTTTATTCAAATTTGTTTCCACTACCTTTTGTAGGGAGTAACCTGAGATTAAAAAAAACAAAACAAAACAAAACAAAACCAAACCAGAGAAAACCTGACAGTGTTTCCAAAGCTGCTTAAAATACTGTACCCATGGAAGTTGTGAGGAACTTTGTTGTAAGCCTGGAAACCAATTGGGTAAACTTTGTTCTTTGCATGGAGTCAAGGCAATAATATTCTGCTCTTCTGAGACTTTGAAAACTGGCATTATGGGAATTTCTCTGATTGGTTTGGTGGCCAAAATTCCTAATTATCAGGGGACATTATCTGGCCTCTCTTTGAGAGGCCCCACTTCCATGGTCTCTGCTGCTCCCACTCAACTTCTTGTCGCCACCGTTCCCTTTCTTCTCAGAACTCCTCCTGATCACCCGCCTCAGTGAACATTTCCACTCTACGACCATTAACCCTTCTGCTCTCTGACTGCTTCCTCACCTTCAAGGACCCCAACTCCTGTGACCCCCATCATCTATGACTTCTCTCCGTTGTCCAGCACCTGCTCCCTACTTGCCCTCGCCCTCTCCAATGGTCACCCAAGCGCCCACCCCTGCCCTTTCCCCGATCCCACAGGACGGCCAGAAAGGCCCCCATCCCACCAGTTTATTGGCTGGATGTGCAAGGCCTGGTGGAAGAAGCTGGGGGCGGCTGTTTCCACTGCGCAGATGAGAAGGTAAAGCCAAGAAGAGGAGGGGCCTGGTGACTGCCTCATCTAAGGCCCAACAGGAGGTCCCAGTTCCAGGGACCAGCCTGCCCCCACCCCTACTCACAGGGCCTTGGGGACAAGGTGCTGGTAGGGGTAGCTTCTGCCCTCAGGCCATGAGATAAGCCACCTGGCTAGAGCTTGGGGTGTGTGGGAGGTGGGGGGGTGCAACTGTGTTCACAACAGCTCAAGCTGGGCCTGACCCCAAAGGCACAGGTCAGCCAGGGACCACCCAGCCTGAGAGGCACTCTGACAAGATCGGTCTAGAGCCTACTTCCCTTTGGGCCTTCTCTCTCATCCTCCTGGCCCATTGACCCCCCTCAAACCCCACACCCACTACCCCCACACCCCTACAGACACCGTATGTTGACATTGTCTCTAGAATAATGTTTCCTGATTTGCAAGTGCTTTCCCTTAGAAAATACTCCTGTTGTAACTAAGGACACAGGAAATAAACAAAGAGAGCCAGAAATAGCTAACTGCAGTGTGAGGCGGAATCCTTCAAATGCTTTTAGGGCAGCAATTTTCAACCTTTTTCATCTCATGGCACACATAAACTAATTATGAAAATTCTGCCGCACACCAAAACCTATATTATTTTTTTTGCAGATCTAACAAAAAAATTAGATATAATTTGGTTCAGTCACACCAGATGGCTATTTTCGTGTTGGCTGTTTTCATTTTTGAATTTGACAATCTAAGAGAAGAGAGGTCAGTGCCCCTGACTAAATAGTCAGGTATTGCATGTTCTGAAACTTCTTGCAGCCCACCATTGTGTCTCTGCACACTGGTTGAAAATCGCTGCTTTAGGGCAAAGCGGTGCCAAAGCATAGTAGTAATGAGGTCAGGGGGCGCTCTGGAAGACTGGGAGAAGCTGTCTGGTGAGGGGCCTGGAGCTGGGAGAAGGGCAGGGTTTGGGGTAAACCAGTGGCAGCCGGGAGAGCAGGGACACTTAAGAGAGCACTGAGTCAGGAGTCCATTGTCCTGCTTCCACCACCCCCCTCTTCACCTGTGTGTTCCCAGACACTCTCACTCCCACACCCCGTTGCCCTCTCAGCTCTGTGTGTCACGTGCCGGGATGGTGTCAGGGCCGATACGTGCATCAGCTCATTTTACCTTCCAATAAAACCATGAGGTGGAATCTCTTATCCTTATTATCTCATATTAAGATAAGGAAACTGAGACCCAGAGGAATTTAGTAACCTCCCCAAGGTCACTCAGGAAGGGGCAGAGTTGGTTTTCCACTCCAGCCCTGACCAACTCTAAATCCAAGCTCCTGGCATGGAGGTGCCACACTGTGCGGCCCCTGGTTGGCCGCACAGGGAAGAAAGTCCCCGTGTAAGTGCCTTTCTACTCGCCTGGACTTCAGCTGGGACAGGCCTCACCTACACCTGCCCGAGGCCACAGGCCATTCCTGCCCACTCAAGCATTCAGCCCTGCTGGTTGGAACCCACTGCCCCTCACTGCTATTCCCCAGCCTTGGTTGTGGCACAAGGGCCCTAGGGTGGTCCTTGGTGTTCTTGAGCAAGCTCCAACCCCAGAAAAGGCTCTATGGGGGCAGTGCTCTTCCAGAAGACCTGAATCCCTATGGGCATCCCTCAAGCCAGCCGGAGCCCCAGAGCCTAACATTGGCCCAAACCTCCTGATCTTGCCCACCACCCCCCGCCCCACCCCTTACCCTGGTCCAGGAAGGAGTGCTCAAAAGAACTGGAAGTGATCCTAGCTACTTATTACTTGCCGAAGTTGCAAAAAAAAAACAAAAAAACCCACATGTTTGACCATGACATTGACCTGCAGGAGAGGCTTTTGGGGTGTCCCCCTGCCTCTTTATCAGGACCTGCTCTGAGGAAACCCCTGAAAGGCAGAGGGAGGGCCCCTCCACACACACAGCCTCCCCTAGGGATGATCAGGCCTGACAGAGAATGTGTGCTCTGAGCCACACACCCCCGCCCCGTCCTTTTGCTCAGCCTCTGCTCTTATCTCAGTAGCATCTCTGTGGGACTCCTTAGGGTAACTCCCTGACATGAGAAATATTTTCCAGAGGGCTTTCCTCCTGGAGTGACTACTTTTGGAATCCCTGAGTCACTTCAGCTTCCAGGGAATTCTCGGGGGTGTGGAGAGATAGGTGCAGCAATGAGAATGCTGGAGGTGGGAGCAAAGAAAAGTTCTCCCAGCACCTGACATCAAGGATGTCTCCCAGTGTGTTCTCACCTGCCTGGACCTGACCTGGCAGTCAGACAAAAACTGCTGGGAGACCCACC
>PVJD01015297.1:0-25465 GCA_004026545.1 Mormoops blainvillei | reverse complement strand
TCCCCAGCCCAGGGTTCAAGTGCCAGGAAGACAAGTCCTCATAACTTTTGGCTGTGAAAAACAGAGGTGATTGTGGCTGAGTGAGATGAAGGGTTTCTGGAATCCCAGGTGATCCTCTGAAAAGGCCAGTACATGGACTTATTTCTGACAGACTCACTCATTATGAGCCCCAGCACTAGGGCAGCAGCTCAAAAGACACCAGGGACATATGGGGAAGAACTGGCTTCAGGGCAAGGGCTAGAGGGGCATTTTCTCCCAGAGAGAAGTTCTGGCAGAAGCCATCTTTCTTTTGCTGAGCCTTTTCCTTTGCAGGCACAGGCAGGCACCATATCTGAGTCTCAATCCACCTGGCTAATACTATTTTCCCTGCCCTGGTGAGACCCTGACCCATCCAACTTGCTGGCCCACCCAAGCCCCTTCCAGTAGCTTTTCTACACAGATTGTCTTGGCTCATGCTTTGAACTTTCCTAAAATCTTCCAAAGTCTTGCAAACCCCAAAAAGCAGCATCTGACCTCAATATGAGATCATTCATGAACATAGAGGCAAAAATTATGAATAAGATTTTAAGAAAATGAATTCAACAATATATGAAAAATAATATATCATAGCCAAATGGCATTTATATCAAAAATTCAAGATTTGTTTAATATTCAAAAATTACTCAATATAACTCACCATATTTTTAAAAAATCAGAAAGATAAAATCTTAGAATCAACTTCATAGATATAGAAAAAAACATTTGACAAAACCTAACAAACATTCTTAATAAAAATACTCAGCAAACCACAAATAGAAGAGGACTTCTTAAATTTGAAAGGGACATCTACCCATAGATAACCCATAGATAACATGTTTAATAAAGAAAGAATATGTTTCCACTAAGATCATTAACATGAAAAAGATGTTCACTCTTGTGAATTATATTCGACATTGTGGTAGAGGCTCTAACCAGTAAAAGAAGACAAATTCAGTGACATTAGCAAGATGGCAGACTAAGAGTTTCCAATGCTTGTCTTCCCCCCAAAAAACAACAAAAGCAATGAATAAACAACTGTAAACTTATGAAAGCAGCTCTGGGAAAGCTCTGGACTACACAAGGAGGCATCGAAAACTCTGTGGAGAACAAAAACTGAGAATGGCCACACAAAAGAGCACAGGAAGCATTTGAACTACATCATCCATATCCCAGTCTGATGTGAAAAGTTATGTAGGGTTCAGTACCATCTGTGGTTTCAGGCACCCACTGGGAGTCTTGGAACATATCCCCAGCAGACAAGGGAGGATACTGTATGGTTAAGATGCCAATATGCCAAAAGCCATCTACAAATTAAATTCAACTCCTATGAAAATCCCAATATTTTTTCAGAAATTAAAAAAGAAATCTATCCTAAAATTCATAATGAATATCAAGGAACAATCTTCAAAAGAAGGACAAAGTTGAAGGTCTCACATTTCCTGGCAGTAATCAAAACAGTAGCATAAGGACAGGCACATAGGACCAATGGAATAAAACAGAGATCCCAGAACTAAACCTTTGCATATAAGGTCAAATTATTTTTGACGAGTATTCCAAGACCATCTAGTGAAGAAAGTGTCATCTTTTCAACAAATGGTGCTGGGAAAACTTGATATCCACATTCCAAAGAGTGAAGCTGGACCTTAACCTAATACCATAAACAGAAATTAACTTAAAATGGATCAAAGATCTGTACATAAAAAGTAAAACTATAAAATACTTAGAATAAAACATAGGGGAAATATTCCATGACATGGGAGTTGGCTATGATTTCTTGTACATAACAAAATGCAAATAACAACAGAAAAATATGACAAGTTGAACTCTATCAAAATCAAAAGTTGTGTGCATCAAAGGCAAAATGGCAACACAGAATGAGGAAAAGTATTTGTAAATTTCATATCTGATAGGGGAATAATATCCAAATATAGAATTACAACTCAACAAACACAAAAATTAATTCAAAAATAACCAAAGAACTTGTATAGACATTTCTTCAAAGAAGACATACAAATGACCAATAAGCTTATGAAAAATGCTCACCACTAATTATTAGGGAAATACATACTAAAACTACAATGAGGTAACACTTCTGTTCTAAAAATGTACCTGGGACTTGTTTTAATCAAGTATAATAAAGCACACAGACACGGAAGTGACTGTAATGAAGAAGTTTATACTCAGGTTTCTAGAAATAGGAAGTACATGATGCCATTCAGGGCCACCTGGGGAAGCACCAAGGTGAGTTCAGAGGCAGGAGGAAGGGGGAGTGCAAGGTCTAGACTCTTTAATGGAGTTCTCCTCGGGAGAAAAGTCTGAGACAGTGTAGATATATTAAGTTAAAGAAAGGGATAGTTTGAATGATTTCGGAGGCTCTATACTCTAGGTGTGATCCCTAGTTGTCCAGTTCCTGGACCTTGGGTAATTTAGAGAAGGAAAAATATTATCTTGGTGTGAGAGTTTGATAAAAGAAATGCTTGGAGATATGGGCTCTGCTTTGATTGGTCCATATGTCAGAAGTGTTTTCATAAGGGAATCATTTGTTATCTCTAGGAATTAGCTAGCTCTTGGAGGGACAGTCTTTCCAGAATCAGATGGAAAATGCATCAAGAATACAGAAAATATTCTCAGTACAACTTCACACCCATTAAGATGCTATTGTCCAAAATACAGAAAACAAGTGTTGGCAAGGATGTGAGGAAATTGGTACCCTTGTGCACTGCTGGTGGAAATTTAAAATGACACAACTGCTATGGAAAGCAATATGTCAGTTCCTTAAAATTAAGCAGAATTAACATGGTTCAGCCATTCCACTTCTGGATGAACATAAAAGAAAACTGAAAGCATGAACTCAAACAAACAGTTGTATACCCATGTTCACAGCAGCATTTTTTTATTCACAATAGCCAAATAATGGGAACAACCCAATGTCTATCAACAGATGAATGGATACAAAAGTAGTATATACACACAATGGAATATTATTCAGTCTTTAAAAGGAATAAAATTCTCATGCATGCTGCAACATGAATGACGGTGAATATATCCTGAGTGGAATAAGTCAGACACAAAAAGATAGTGTATGATCCTACCATGTGAAGTGCTTTTAATAGACAAATTCATAGAGACATAAAGTATAATGGTAGTTTCCAGGGACTGGTGGAGAGGAAAATGGGGAGCTGCTCTTTAATAAGTACAGAGTTTCACTATAGGACCACGAAAAATTTCTGGAGATGGATAGTGGTGATAGTTGCACAACAATGTGAATGTACATGATGCCACTAAATGGTACACTTACAAATAGTTTAAACGGTAAATGTTATATAAATTTCACCACAATAAAAAATAAAAAATAACTAAATAACAAAACTGGGCATATTATTTTCATAAGTTGTATTCTTCACCATTTTGTTATATGTAACAATAAAGGAATACTTTCACCAGCATACACTTGCATCAATATACACAGATACGTAGATATATAAAGTCCCATTAATTTAAAGTTAGGTGGGCAAAGCACTTGAGTATGACTGCCTTATGATATTTCCCAAAGTGACCTTTAATCAGATCCTTGCCAAGAGAAAAAAAGAGTACATATATATATTTTGGAGGAAAAGTTATAATCTATCACTCAATTTTTTCTCAATTAAAACAGAAACTTTATCCCCTAGTCGATCTTCACTTTTTCTATACAATTATATTCTTCTCCTTCTCCTTCTTATTTTCTAAATAATGTATAGTTATAGTCTCTGCTATAAGCACACCAAAAAGCAAAAGGGAGTTACTGACATTCCATGGACTGAAAAGATTTGAAAATCTCTAGTAAGTTCCTATTTCTGTTGCAGACACCCCCAGAGAAAAGGAGAGTAGCAGAGCAGGGAATTATCATTCCACAGAGAGAGCATGGCTTCCAGATTTTACCAGCCTAAAAAGCAAAAGTATATGGCCTGTAGAAAAGCTGGCTTTGTAGACAGAAACCAGCAATCTCTATAATATCATTTTGACCAAGGATCTTAGGCATAAAGAAAAAGGTGACTTGTCCTCTCATGAAAATCAACTTTAGCATTGGTCATTGCCTTAAAGTAAACAAAACCTACTTGACTAGATTAATAAGAAAGGGATTTCTTTGTTAAAATATTTTAGTAACTACCAGAATGAGTGGTTAGCTGGAGAAACAGACAAGACCAAGCTTCCAAAACAAAGCACAAACCATGCTGCAGAATGAGCTTGAGTCAAGGGGAAAAAAAAAAATCAAAGCCACTGCCACATCATGCGCTGAAAGGAGGGAACTTTGCCATTCTACAGTTACTTCTGTTGTGTGTGTTGATGCCACTGGTGGTTTTTTTAATATGTCAACTTGGTTAGGCTCTAGTCCCAAGTTATTTAATTAAACACCAATCTAGGTTTTGCTATAAAGGGAAATGGGAGATGTCATTAAAGTTGTAATCAGTTGATTTTAAGTAAAAGAGGTTATTCTGAATAACTGGAGTAGGTTTTATTGAATCAGAAGACATAAAAAGCAGGGGTGAAGTTTTCCTGAAAAAATGAGAAGGAATTCTGCCTGTTAACAGTTTTGGTCCATGCCCATGGAGCTACATTCTGCTCAGCATCTTCCTTTCCTGACTGCTTGTCCTGCAGATTCCAAACTTGTTCAGTCGACTTGTGTAATTGCATTAAGTCAATTCCTTGTAACAAATTTCTCTACAAAACTAGAAATCTACAGAGATAGGTATACAAGATACACAGAAACAGAATCATGACTGCTATACCACCGTGACAAAATATCTGACTTTGAACCAGTATTATCCCCAAATCCACAGGCTAACTCTGAGAAAAATAGAATCCTACTCAAAATGATTTCTTCCTGTTTCCCACTTCCAAACCAATGTCTTCAACAGGTAATGTAGGTCAAACACCAACATACTAGCTACAAAATAAACTAGGAACACAGTTCTGACTTCTACTTTGGAAAGACAGAACTCACAAGAAAATTTTCCCAAATACAGAAATACTATTCAAAAGGTACAAGGTAGCCATGGCTATAATTAGTTTTCCCAAATTTCTGGTTTCTTAAAACTTCTCAAGGGAAGAATTCACTCTTTTTAACTATTAATCCCAAGTAGTAATTGAGTGGCAAACTCAGGTTTACATCATAGAGACACTAGCTTTTGTTATACAAACACACGTGACGACTACTTTTCTGTTAATAAATATAGATCTGTGTATCAATCAGGATAGTCTAAGCTTCTTCAGCTATAACAAATAACCCACAGATCTCAGTAGCTTAATGCAACAAATATTTTGTTGTTGTTCACAGTAGAAGCTCTATGTGGTTGGGAAGGGTGCTTTTTCATTGTAATCACTCAGGAAACCAAGATGAAGGGTACTTTTCCTTGAAAACATGCTTCCAAAATTGCCAAGGCAGTAATAGGAAACAAGGCATATTAGGCATTCTACCTCCAAACTTCTGCAGCAGGTGCCAGAGGTTGCTTCTGCTCACTTTTGTCCACCAAATGTAGGCCATACTAAATTCTGGAGGTTTGGGCAAGTGTAAACCTACCATATTTTTAAAAGAAGCAGAATATTTGTGAACCTTCTTGGCTATTCACATTCCCAACACCTGTAAAAGCGTCCATATGCTTTATGTTCAATGGCTTATTTGATAATTAAAAAAAAAAAATCAATTCTAAAGGTCCCATTTATATAACAAGCCAGATCTAGTAGGGAGTCAGAGCATGACAATTCCATAATAAATCAGAGTACAGAGATGTGATCTAAGGAGGGAATACATGGACATGAAAACAGAGATTTCTGGGGCACTGAGAGGATTTTTAGGACGAGGAAGAGTGAAGATGAAGAGGCTAAAAGTATCCATGTGCAGTGCCCTTCTCAGTGTAGAACACAAGCTTTCAAATTGGGAAGTATGGAAAGGAGCCCTCTAAATATATCAGCTCCTATAGGATTACAAGAGAACCTGATAACATCAGGAGAAGGGTGAATGAACCCAAGTAATAGGTGATGACTTATGGGGAGGGTACTTCTCTAAAAGAAGCCCCATGGACTCAATGGTGTCGTATCAACATGTACTGGGTAAGCAGCATTTGCGCAGGCTAAGTCTGAGATCTTGAGATCTTCCATTTTCTCGTGATCTTCAGTGTGTGGTAATGGCCTGGTGATGTGATAAAGAAATCATAGAATGCCCTACAGGAGAGACAAAGGACCCAGTCTGCAGTGGATGCTGGAAAAATCAATTCAGAAGATGAGGCAGGACCAGTTAGCACCTCAGCAAGTACCACCCCAGGAGCCAAAAGACAGTCACCCATGGCAAAGATCATTTATGATTTGAGGACAGTAAGTGCCTCTAAGGGTTCCACCAATATTCCACAAAACCCTTCTTTTGATGCACTATTTGAGGGGGAGCAAAGGGAAGCTGGAAACGCAAAACTGAGTTTAAATCAGAAGGGACTGAGAGCTGGCAACTAGCAGGATGCAACCCCAGAAGAAATATTTGGACTGTTAATATAAATTATTAAGATTTATTTTATTTATACAACTGTTTTGTTTTTTGTTTTTTGATTTTTTGCAAATGTGTGATTCAACTACCTTCGAATATCTAGTGAAGTTGAGTCTATTTCCATGGAAGAGTTGACCATTTATAAAAGATGGAGGAAGTATTTGACAAATTAAATACCCTTTTTAATATTCTTTAGAAATTGTATTCTATGGCAACTCTATAGACTAAAACTATTCTAGAAATCTCTCAGTTGAAAATTCATTTGTTTTTATTTCCACAAAAGTAGAAAGAATACAATGATGGTCCATATGCCAGTCACCCATATTCAATAATTATTAATAATTTACATTGTTTCACTATGTTTCTTCTCCTTGCTCCCCTTCTTTCTACCCTTCCCCTCCTTTTAGTCTCTCTTTCTTTTCCTCTTTACTTTATTTTTAAGGCTGATATAATCCCAACATGCAAATATAAAAAGCATAATACAAAGACATAAAACTCAGACAATATCACATGGCCATAGGCATAAAAATTTCCAAATAAGTTATAAGCAAGGTAAACTCTTTTTTTTCATAAACAGAGACTTTATACACACATAAAAACACCATTAGAGAAAGTTGGGTTTATTTTAGAAATGCAAAGATTTTTTTTATTAAAAAGTGTATTAATGTAATATAAGATGATTAAAAGAAAAAACCATTTTCAACAGATCCAAAAAATCATTTAATGAAATCAACATTCATCTATTTAAAAGTAAATACTTACAAGCTAAGAATAGAAAGAAACTTGTTAAATCTTGACTGAACAAATATATTCTTCTAGGTAAATGATGGGAGCATTTCCTTTAAAAACTGCATCAAGATAAAGACACTCACTGTGAATGTTCCTTTCAGCATTGTATAGGAAACCCTAAAAGGAGCTTATTAAGATTAGAAAAGGAATTTTAAAATATAAATACAATGAACAAAATACTCATTGTTAATAAATGCTGCAACTGTTATAATATCAATGTAAGAAACTCAACACAAGTTAGTAGAGTTAATGGAATAGTTCAAAAATATTACTAGGTACAAAATCTTTATGAAAATTCACCTCTAGTGATACTAGGATACTAGGAATTAACAGTTGAGAATATACTTCTAAAACACATTATGTAAAATGTTCATAAATATTATTCAAGACAGATAAAATTATAATACCATATTCAAAAACATAAAAGACTTCAGTAACTGAGATATAAACCAAGCTCATGGATGAACAAACTCAATGTTGTAAAAATGTCAGCTTCCTAAAATTAATCTATAAGTTCAATGTAATGCAATCAAAATACCAACAGGCTTTCAAAGAACATGAAAAACTATTTTGAAATTCATAAGAAAGAATAAAGGACAAAGAATAGACAAGATAATCGAAGAATACAGTAGGGGGTATCAGCCTACAAAATAATTATGAAAATATAAGTATTATAATGAATATATTACAGTACTGGTATAGGAATACACAAAGAGACAAAACAACTCAGAAACAGAATTACAGACAGCTCAACTTGATCTATGATGGAGGTGCAGGTTAGTGAAGAAGGACGCATCAGACAGAAAATGATACTGGGGCAATTATCCACTGTGCATTCCTAACACAAACCATATGAAAAAAAAACTTTCAGCTGGATTAAATGCCTCAATGTTGAGGGCAAAAAATGTCTTTTTAACCTTGGTGTTTAGGAAGGGTTTATTTCTATAAGGCACAAACGACAGAGAAAAAGAAATCATGACTCTAACCTCACACTGTATTTAAAAGTTTCTTTCTGTGAATTAAAATACATGATTTTAAAAGTGCAACAATACCTAAGCATTGGGAGAAAATATATGCAAGATATGTACACAACAGAGCAGTAGCACCCTCTAGATGCATGTATGAGTTTTTTATTGCCGCCACCACAAATTACTACAAATTTGGCAACTGACAGGACATAAATTATCTCAGAGTTTTGTAGAGAGAGGTATGCTTCAGGTCTTACCAGACTAAAGTCAAGGTATTGGCAGAGCTGCGTGCCATTTCAGAGGCTCTAGAAATCTTTCTCTTTGTTCATTAAGATTACTGACAGAATTCAGTTCCTTGTATTTGTGGGACTGAGGTCACCAGTGCCTTGCTGGCTGTCAGCTCAGGGCTATTCCCAGCTTTTACCCTTGTTCCTTCCTCCATCTTTCCAGCCAGCAAGGGTGTGTTGAGTCCCTCTTATGCTTTGAATTTCTCCTTTTTCCATCTCATCTCTCTGACCTACCTCTGCTTCTCTCTCCTCCTTTGAAGGGCTCACTGCTTCCACCCAGATAATCCAGGATAATCTCCCCATTTCAAGGTTCTTAACTTAATCACATCAGCAGTCATTTTTTTTTCCCCATACAAGGTAACATATTCACAGGTTCTGGGCATTAGGACAGATGTCTTTGGGGGTCATTTTTACCTGTGCATATGTATTTCTTTCTCCCTCTCACATCGTGTTTTACCTCATAAAACATGGATGAAAAATATGAGCAAGGAATTTAAAGAAACTCAAACTGACAACAAATAGAAAAAGATTTCTCACACCACTAGTAATGATAGAAGCAAACATTAGAATGTATGTTATTTTACCTGAAAATGCCTAGTGTTGGTAAAGAAGTGAAATGGTGGAAACTCTCATATCCTGTTGATAGAATATTAAATGTGGGAAACAATTTAGGAGGCAACTTGTTACTACTGGTCAAATTAAACATCATCCTTATTTCTCAATCCAACAACTTCACTTCTATGTAAGCATCTGTGAGAAACTCTCATCCACACACAAAAACAAACATATACACCTCATTGCAGCTGCAATGGCGAAATAGGAGAAATAAATCTACACCAAAAAGGGAATGGATAAATATTTCATTTTGTCCATAACAATGGAACATTACACAGCAGTAAAAATGTAAGAACTAGAAATATTAATATGTACATCAACATAGAAGAATCTCAAGAGATTTTAAGTGGAAAAAGCTAAAGAAGATACTCAGAACACTATAAATTCCATAAGGTTTTCAAACATACAATCTACATACTGTTTAGAAATATGATTATTACAGTAAAATTATAAAGAATAATTTTATAATATATGATTTTGTAATTATATGTATAAAATTATCAATATGTAAAATTTTATAAAGAAATGGGAGTATGCAGAGAACTCAGATCCATTAATATAGTTTTTAAAAAATAAATGATACATTAGTATATTTTATTTTATATACTTTATATGTTTGAAGAACTTTATACTTTTATAAGAAAAATATCACTAGGAGAAATATGGAGAAATGTTAGAGGGAGTAAGAATAGGTGGGGAAGAATGGAAATGGAGGGGTGGATTCCAGAGATATTTTGGAGAATTTTTTTGGGGGGTGGGGGTAGGCAGGGAAACCTACTAACAGAGGGAACTGCCCATCTAATCAATCATTGACTCATTCTTCCCAGGACTGCAGATTTAATGTAGGGGAAGATAAAGAGACCCAGAAAGAACAAGAGAGAAAAGAGGGAGGTTTTATGAAAGAGAAAGTGATTTTATTTTATTTTTTAATTTAATCTTTATTGTATTTTTTTCCATTACTATTTAGTCCCCTTAGTCCCTTTATAGCCCCCTCTCCCCATCACCACACCGTTGCCCACGTCCATGAGTCCTTTTTCTTTTTTGCTCAATTCCTGTACCCCGTAAACTTCCCCCATCTACAGCTTTCACCTACTCTCCACCTATGAGTCTGTATCCATTTTCCCTATTAGTTCAATTTGTTCATTAGATTCCACATATGAGCAAAATCATATGGTATTTGTCTTTCTCTGGCTGGCTCCTTTCACTTAGCATAATGTTCTCCAGGGCCATCCATACTGTTTCGAAGCATACTGTTTCTTCTTTTTTATGCCCAAGTAGTATTCCACTGTGTAAATGTCCCATAGTTGTTTAATCCACTCATCTACTGATGGACACTTGGGCTAATTCCACATCTTGGCACTTGTAAGTAACACTACAATGAATGTAGGGGCGCTTAAGTTCCTTCGAATTAGAGGTTTGGGTTCCTTCAGATATATTCCCAGGAGTGGGATAGCTAGGTCAAACTGCAGATCCATTTTTAATTTAGGGGGGGCATCTCTATACTGCTTTCCACAATGGCTGCACCAGTCTGTATTCCCACCAACAGGGCAAAAGGGTTCCCCTTTCTCCACATCCTCAACAGCACTTGTTGTTTGTTGATTGACTGATGATAGCCATTCTGACTGGTGTGAGATGATATCTCATTGTGGTTTTAATTTGCATTTCTGTGATGATTAGTGACATTGAGCCTCTTTTCATATGTGTATTGGCCATTTATATATAATCTTTGGAAAAGTGTCTATTTAGGTCCTTTGCCCATTTTTTGATTGGGCTGTGTTTTGGGTTTTTTTGGGGGGTGGGGTTTGGTGTTGGGTTTTGATATTTGGGAGAATCAATCTACATAACCAATTTAATAGAGGTTGTGATATAATATAATAAGAAATATATATTTGATTTTTGTTCCTGCTGCCTGAAACAGCTCCTACAACCTTTATAATTAATTTCCTGAGCGATAGAAATGAGAGTAACATCTTTTGTTATTCTTAACAAGCCACTTTTAAGTATACTGGGGTTTGCTCTACAGGTGTTTTAGGGGGAGATTCTAGCTAATTTCCTGGCTTGGGTGATATTTTCTGACCAAGGAGCCTGCTCCACTGGCCTAAAAGGAAAACCAAAGCATCTCCCGGAAGCAGCCAGTAACCATGTGGTACAGGAAGTTGACAGTTACCCACCCCAGCTCTTTTCCCCTTGCAGGTAAACACCAGGGCTTGTTCTTCACAGTCTCCTAGAGTTTCAGGTGGAGTTCCAGTTGCTCACAGTGCCAGCTCACTTGATGACACAGCTAACTCACTTGTATTGACTTTCTTCCCTGGCCTATCTCACTTCCCCATACCCCTGATATTTCCTGTATTTCCCAATTAAGCAATTTGCAATCAAGCCCTTAAGGCCTTCTCCTAGGGAAACTCAAATGAAGAGAGAAAAATATCCAAGAAATGATGGTAGGTAGTGGAATGGGGAGGGGAAGGGGATTCCAGCACCAGTCTTGCCGAGGTATTGTCTAGCTAAGCTAGGGAAAGATGAAGACTCCCACACAGCTCACGCAGCAGTGGGCAGCAAGCTCCTGTCTAGTTACCAAGATTGCGCTCCAATACAGACAAAATCCTCACAAGGGCGCTCTCGTTTGTGTTGTCCAGGGAAAACGCCATAGGTGACTGGTAAGATCTTCTTAATAAAAGAAAATGACAAGTTAAATTTATGTTGTTGTCACTCTGATTTAAAAGAATTACTACCATGAGGGAAGAATTTCCCCTTGTGGAAACACTGTTAGTTGACAGCTTAAAAAAAAAATCGTGGTGATAAAGTTAATTAACTTTATGAGGTTTCTCTGGATTTTACAATACCTGTCTTTTTTAAAGGCCACTGCCAGTTATCCTGGTGCAACAAAGTAATGAGCTCTGTGACAGTAGCTCAACCTTCCTAATTCACAGCAAAGCCTGGAGTGAACATGTAGCACTAGAAGGGACAACAATTACACAGTTCACACAGCTCTCAGGGCGAAAAGGCCATCACCGGTTATCTTACAGATAACTGGAGTTTCTAAAGCAGTATTTTCAAAGTATGACAGATATACACTTTGCATCAGAACACCCAGTGGATCCTCTGAAAATATGTAATATTGGAATCAAACCCAGATTTACTGTATCTGAATCAATTAGCATGGATGAGACTTCAGAGTCTGCATTTGGGGTACTTCTTCATAGAATCCTTTGTACTGGGTTGGCCAAAAAGTTTGTTTAGTTTTTTCCATGCAATGGCTCTACTAGCGCTTAGTTGTCTTTAACTTCATTAGAAACAATTTTGTTAGAATGTGTTGTGACAGCTGTCATATCAGCATGAATTTTTTTTAAACTTTCAAAATTTGTGAATTTTTGTGTAGCCATTTTAATATTGAAGATGGAAGAAAATACACGTTTTTGGCATATTATGTTTTATTATTTCAAGAAAGGTAAAAACACAACTGAAAAACACAAAAAAAGATTTGTGCAGTATATGGAGCAGGTGATGTGACCGATCCAATGTGTCAAAAGTGGTTTGTGAGCTTTTTGGTATTATTGAAATTTTGGTCAGATAATTCTTTGCTGTGAGGCTGTCTTATGCATTGGAAGATATTTAGCAGCACCCCTGGCCTCTACCCACTAGCAGCCAATAGTGGGAGATGGCCAACCTACTCAAACTATCCAAATCAATAAAGTTGTTAGTGAAAATGAAAAATGTGTCTTTTATTTTACAAGAAAAAACGTAATGGACTTTTTGGCCAACCCAATACTTCCTGCTATGCAACCGATTTGAGTTTTATTTAGATTAGCAAACATTCTTTTATACATAAGCAAATTAATATATTTTCAGCCATTTACACATCAATATTGAATTTAACTAAAGGGAGCTCATATAGTTACACTAGAACAATGGTTATCAAACTGCTTACAGAATATGATGTATGGTCTAGAACCTGTTTGATTCTAATTCTATTTTAAAATATTTTAAAGGCCTAATTTAATAATCTGTATACTCAAAAGTGTAAGAATCTAAATTTTTAACACTTTGGAGGCTACCAGTTTAAGCCATGTTGCCAGTTCAAACAGATTTTATGCTGAGTTCTAATAGTTTCCTATCACCCCTCTGTATATATTCACTTGTAAGGGAGGCACAGGTGAGGAGGTTAAATTCTGCCCTAAAAGTTTTTGCAGAAATAAGTATGTCTGTGCATATAAATTGTACCTCAGTTCCAAACAGCAACTCGTGCTCTCCCTGCTCCCTCACAGGCTGGGGAGGGCGAGGTGCAGCGTCGTCCCTGCTTCCAGCACAGGAAATTATGCACTAAGTGAACACACACACATTTTGCATGATCATGTCAGAGTTTTAGCCTTTATGAATTTTAAGTATTTTCATCTATCATTTATATTTATAAATTTTATAAAATTTCAAGTGACAGTGATACAATTACTCTTAAAACTGGAAATGGATCACATCTTAAAGAAAAAAAAACAGAAGAAATGCATTGAATTGAGAAGTAGTGCAAGCACATAAGGAAATGACACACTATCCTATGTGACTGGCAATGGGTTTTTTAGCCAAAGGGGGTCACATCTGTGACAGACTAAAATGAGATACTTGTAGTGAAAATTCTCATGAGGGTCCAGGAGAAAACAATGTACAAGGATCGTTATTAGACATTTGGTCCCCCTTTGGAAGGCAATAACAAGTGCCCTAGTGCTCACTGAATTTAGGTGATGCAATTTTTCCACCTTCTAGTACAGCCCTTCCCAAGTTACAATGCCATACCTAAAGCAAACGGCAGGAATAAAAATGAGGATTTCAGCTTCTTTCAGCAAAAAGAATATGCAGCTTTATATAAAAAGTATGCAAGCAAAGTTTAGATATGAAGAATAAAATACACCACAAATACATTTTAAACCTTTAAAAAAAAACGCTATAATGCCATTCAAAGGGAGTGTTGCACTGTGAGTGAGAGGGGCACACTGCACGGGGAGCGTGGACAAACAGCAGCAGTCATCAGAACCTTGACCTTATGCCAACAGGAAACATGTAGCAATCTTCATCTAACCCACTCCATTGATGAGTGTATCATTTTAAATTTAATCCAACTGAATACAAAGAGGACTGACCTTGTGGCCATCTTGGCTTTGTTTTGGAGCAGAGTGTTTTTGCAGATGAACATCAGGAAGATTGATGCTGGAAAATGCTGGACATACAGGTGGGGAAAATATTGTTAAATCTTTATGTCCATTTTCAACTTGCTGTCATAAATCAGCACTTGCATGTCAGGCTACCTTAGCTGATGGTGCAAAGGCAATGTTACAAAGTATGACAGAAGTGGAGGCTCTCATCAAAATGTTGCTGAAATGTGTCCAAGTGAGTTGAGCACTACCTTTTGATACTGGTAACTGTTGAAAGTGTTGCGTGATAGTACCAACGCTGTCATTTTTATAACAGGGTGACTTTCCAATTATATTTGTGTACATTCTATGAAATCACACGAATAAGGATATACACATTTTATCATTACCTGCAGGCATTTATTGGTAGCCCTATGGTAAGGGGTTACTAAAATAATTTCTATTGAAATATATATCCTGTATCTCTTAATCCATAAAGTGTGACTAGAAGATGAAAAGGTATTGCTTCGTGCATGCACATACATGCTCTGTTTCTTGTAGTAAGTTTATCTGAGTGACCTACTGCAGCGATTTTCAACCATCAGAATTTCAATATTCTGCAGATGTGTGCTGCAGAATATTTAAAACCTGCAGTACCTGACTATTTAGTCAGGACACTGAACTCTTTTCCCTTAGATTGTCCAATAAAAAATGACAACAGCCAACACAACAAGAGTCATATGTGTGAATGAATCAAAATTATGCCTATTTTTAACAGATCGGCAAAAAATATATATCTTTGGTGTGCCACAAAATTTTAGTCTGTTCCATAAGATGAAAAAGGTTAAAAATCACTGACCTACTGTGTGCATTAACAGGGTGAAAGCAATGGAGGTACAGCCCATATGGCCACAAGTTAGTGGACCTGCATAAGAAGAGGGGAAATGTCAGAAGAGAGAGGAAGAGGAGGAGGAGACTAAATCCCAAGGTGCATGTAGGTTGGGTTACCACTCTCACTCATTCTTCCCTGACCTGGAGCTGGGCACTGGCTGCCCCAAGGTGGAAGCAAGGTGGAAGGATACTTCAGTGAGACTAAAAGGAAAGCAGTTCCTTTGAAGATGATCCCTGTTCTTAGACAGGGATCTTATTAATTAAATAGGGTTAATAATTTCTGAAGTATAAAGGGGTTCCATTAGCTAACTAAACGTCAAAGTTAACATGGCTGCCCAATTTTGCACATCTTTCTCTGAGCTGAATGAACTCTACTTGGCCTTACAGAAAATCATCTTATATTTGAAACATGTCATAGAATGTCAGGAAAAAAGTAGCATTTGACTTCTCTAACAAATTTTAGTACATCACTGAAGAGATAAGCAGACAGAATTTTTTTTAATGAGATTGCTAAATATCTTATATTACTAGGTATATTTGGAAAAGCATTTTCTATTGCTCCAAAATGAATGCTTATTAAAATTGATATTTAAAATAATTAGACAGATATTTAAAATAATTCTATTTTGAAACAAGATTTTATTTTATACCATTTTCAAATTTGTGGACATGTTTAAAATATATTTTAACATTTCAAGGTAAATTGTTACAATGGGTCGGAAAGCTCAGTTGGTCAGAGCATTGCCCCAATACACCAAGGTTGCAGGTTCAATCCCCAGTCAGAACACATATAAGAATCAATCAGTGAAATGCATAAATAAATGGAACAACAGGTCAATGTTTCCCCCAACACACTCCTCTCTGTCTTTAAAAATCAATTTAAAGATTGTATAAAACAATACTGTTTTTATGTGTCTATTGGGACATATAAGACTTTGTTAGGGCCTCACTATAAACAGCCTTTGAGAAGCTAAGAAAGGAGGAATTTGGGAAGTGAGGTCAGGGAGCACGGAGCAGGGGTTCAGAGGAGGCTTGGGCAGGGTTATGGGGTGATATGAAAGAGGATGGGGACTCTGAAGAGGGATCAAGAGAGGTCTGAAGAGAGGTGTAAAGAAGATAGCACAGATAGATTTTTCTGCAAACTTCTGCCAGATAAAACCTCTGCCCAGGACAGAGGCTGCTATTGTACTAAAGTTTCAGAGCGAGTGCCAAATCGGCATAGTCATTGTAAGGAATTTCTTTCCTTTGCGCTCATATGTGATTGGAGACTTTTTTTATGGCTACAATATCATACGTGAAAATTGCACCCTAGGTCACATCACTACAGAGTGAAGAAAAGCTGACTCCTATAAAGTGAACTGATAAGCTTTCCAAATGGGATAGGAAATCTAAAATGGCTAATAATAATTCCTATGCATTAAACATTGCCTTAAAGAAACCTCAGTCTCTCAGTACAGTTTTTAATTAAAAGAAAAAAAGAGATTCCATATTAAAGTTCCCATTAAGGAAAAGAGTCAAATTAGAATGAGAAAAATGTACAGAACCTCAAATAGGAAAAAAAAAAAATAGTATCCTCATGGTAACTTGGTAAAGGTGGAAAATTAATTGTGTGTTCAATAGCTCAGGTGAAAACCCAAACACACTGGACTTTGAACACACCTTGTGGTATTCTCAGGAAAACAGAGCAATTTATTATCTAGACAGATTTGAAGAGGTGGCCTTGGGGGCAAAGGGCTTCCTGCAACATTACCAACTCATGGGGCATTTTAGCTCTGTCATAAATGTCTGTCATGACTCCAGTGCTAGGAATAGTGTTTTCAGATGATTCAATAGCAAATACTGTATCATGATTGAACACAATCAGTTTAAAGCCAGAATTATTAAGCAAAACTGCTATGTCTGACCTGGAGGTTGGTACATTACTGAGCTCTGCTTGGCAGTGAGGCAGTAAAACATACCTGAGGTTTCACAGGTTAACATAACTTCCCTTGGCTTTTTTGTAAATCTTCACCCAAAGATATGCTCGTTGATTTTTAGAGAAAGAGAAAGGGAGACAGAGAGACACTGATGTGAAAGGGAAACATCAATTGATTGCCTCCCAAATGCACTTGACTGGGGATTAAACCCTCAAACTAGGAATGTGCCCTGACTGGGAATCAAACCCAAAACATTTTTGAGTATGGGATGATGCTCCAACCAACTGAGTCACCGGGCCAGGGCACTTTCATTGACTTCTGAGTCAAAATTGCTTTTAGTTATGCAAGCATACTGGACTAGAAATGACCTGCCCCGCAAGTGACTGTTGGGATGTACTAGCTTTCGAATTTGGATGATAATTTCAAATTCTGATTGTTCATGAGGACTGTTTGAGCATCCTCACAACATGGTGACTGGCCTCCCTCAGAATGAAAGGTCCCGAGGATGAAGGAGAAGCCACAAGATCTTTTATGACGTATCCTTGGAAGGTACACACTGCCATTTCTGCAATACTTCACTGATTACACTGGGCATCTCTAGTCACATGGGAGGGAATACATAGGGCATATATCACAAAAAGCGGAGACCACTGGGGGTCATCATAAAGGATGGCTACCACATTCCACCCAAACAAATTTTTGTGGAACCTACTCCTCTCCTACCCCTCTTCTATTTTAGAAGAAGAAGAACTCCCTAACACCCTGAAGTTTAAAAAACTAACCAGAAAGAGCCCATTAGTCACTCTTGGTAGGAAGAATAAAGAAAGGATTATGGAGAACAGGACTACTGACGCGTAACAACATTTTAGACTTACACAGATTATAGAAGTCCTGAGACTGAAGAGATGTCCAAGAGAATGTGTTAGAATAATCTGTGAGTACCTACGTTTGTCTTCTTTCACAGGAAGACAAAGAAGCAATCCACAAGACAGAGCTGAGGAAATACCCCAACTCAGAGGAAATTTAGTAAATAGTATAGACAAGCATTAAAAAAAAAAAAGAGAGAGAGAGACACAGCTCAGAGATCATGTGCCCACAAGAGAGAAGTTTTCAGTTAAAAAAAAAATTCAAACCCTTGTTTTAAGAGTGCTTTCCACATATACTTGGACAATCTCAATCCAGTTTCCTCTTGCCTTCCATTAGAGTCTTGGTCCCTTGTACCATGCTAAAGAGCATAAGGCATGTGGTTTATAACCAGTGGTGTGCTGGCAAATATTTAACACTTGGCTATCCAGGGAGAAAAAAAAAAAACCTGACTTGTAGAATTTGCCCATTTTCATAGTGGAAACATCCCTGACATGGTTCATTTCAAGCTGCCAACACGATGTCATATGCAAAGCTGGAAATGCACAATTGGTTCCAGTGCAACTCTGTTCATAACACATGCTTAATGCGTAGTAGTCTTTTGTTTCCCTCTAGTTTTGTCCATCTTCCTATGGCTAATGTCTAAGGCAGATACTGGTACTTTTTCTTAAAGAGTTAGATAGTAAATATCTTAGGGTTTGTAACCTATATAGTCTCTGTTGCAATGCTTAGGTCTGCTATTGTGATGTGAAAGCAGTCACAGGCAATATGTAAATAATGGGCATAGCTATTTTCCGATAACACTTTATTTCCACCAACTGGTGACTGGCCTGCAGGCCAGTTTCCTGACCTGTGATTGGATGTGAACAGAGCCCCTGGAAGCAGAGCCTAAGGCAAGGATTCAGATACATGTGCTCTTCTGAGAGAGGACTCTTCATAAGGGGAGCAAGACAGGGAAGGGCAAGAACGCAAGCAAGGATGTGGTATTAGATAAAGTTCTAAGCTTGCCCTGATCGCACAAGGGTGCTGTGGAACCTAAAGCATACTACAGAGTTATCCTGCCTGGAAGTAAAGAGGTTGGGCTGTTTTCTCCCCTTATCAGATGGCTGACGGCCAAGGTTCTGAGCGGTGATGTGGTATCACCTCTGAGATGTCCTCATGTAAGAGCAAGGCTATTCAATCAAGCACCACTGTTTGGAGAAGTTTGAGGCTGTGGGCTGTTAGCTGCTGACAGATAAGTGCACCAGCTGGTAAAAGGAATCTAGCTTGACACCAAGACAGTGTCTACTATATAGCACAGGTTCTCAAATTTTCATTTGCATGAGAATTCCCTGAAGGGCTTGTTAAAACATCAGTCGTTGGGCTTTACCACCGTGGCCTGTGTTGCGGTAAGTCTGGGTTGAGACACAAGAACTCGCATTTCCAAGGTCACAGGTGATGCTAATACTGCTAACGTAGGGTACCACACTTTGAGAATCACTATATTACAATATTAATCCCTTGCATGAAGAAAGCTTTGTATTATGATTTGAAGGATGGGAGGAAAGTATGGGGAAGAAATGAACTTTTCAAATGGTTTTTATTCTCTTTGGCTTCTATTTCCCTTTATTTTACAAATCTTTTATCTGAGATACTTTCATAGCATTTAGTGAAATGATGTACAAATATTTAAGGGAAAGTTAAGAATTTAATTCTTTTTTGAGTTAATAATGTTTTCTGACTGCTGACACCTTCTTAATTCCATGAATTCCACAACACCTTTAAGGTGATAAATTATCAAGAAGTATTAACTCTTAGCCTGAACTTGATCTTTACCCTCCTGGTTTCATGATGCAGGGCACAAGAAAACTCTCAGATTATCAGCAGAGCTTGCTGGGACAGCTGCACGAGGTGTCTCGCCTCCCACAAGCACTGATAGTGGAAACTGGGAAGACAGCTGCTCTTGCCACACCTTGCTGCAGTGGCAGAACTGCAAAACCACAAGGTATATAGCAGATCTCTGCCCCTGGTTGGGCCATTTAGACCCATAACCTTGAATTAGCTTTCCAACAGTGAGTCCGCAGCTGGCAGCCTCCTAAATCATTAACCCCTGTTTAAGAAAGAGAAAAAAAGATAACAGTATTCCTGACACTCCCTAACTTATAAATATGTTGTGTTCTACCTTTACATTTTTATTTCTCCATTTTCATCTTATAGAAAGTCCATGGCTAGATTTCTCTAAGAATAGAACTGCAGAATCTAAGAATAGTAGGAATTTTAGAAATATCTAGGACATTTGTAATATCTTGACATACCAGAAAGATACCTCACTTCAAAATGTGACTAAATAATTTGTTTCTAATAACAAACAGTAACATTTGAAAATAACTTATTTTAATGACATGGAGTAGACTTCAGTTACTTTTATAATGTCATGTCATGTAATTGCATTATAAAATCTTTTTGACCAAGAAAGAATATCTTGATACCAAAGCCAATGTTTCTGGAATTGTCCATCTCCCCACCTATGCCTATAGCAGTATTCCACCTGGAAATATCAATGGGTATCTGCATGAAGAACTATTGGTACAACCTCCAGACTCCAATAGAAAACATCCTGTGAACCAGAAAGTTAAGTCACAGGAGGATTTCTAATGCTTCCAGCAGTCACATTAGAAGTAAAAAGAAACAGGTAAGGTTAATTTTAGTAATATATTTTATTTCACCCAGTATATCTAAAATATTATCATTTCAACACACAACCTAGATTAAAAATAAAACACTAGTCATTTTAAAATATTTTTTCCATACTATGCCTTTGAAACCTGGTATGTGTTTTATACTGAGTGAATCTCAGTTTGGTCATGTTTCAAGTGCTTAGTAGCCACTTGAGGCTAGAGGCTACCATAAGGAACAGCTCAGGTCTAGACTAATCCCTTTAATTCATGGCAAGAAAATATTACAAAGTCCAAAGTGACTTGCCCAAGGTTGTGAAGCTTATTACAGAAGAAAAGAGAAGTTAACCTATGCCCACTCTGTCATACAGCAGCAAACCACAACACCTCAATTATTCAGAAGTTTTTAAGTATTTTCATCTTAGCAGAAATAGCTGAATAAGAACAGACTGACTTGACCCTCAGGGCAAAATTATGTGATGGTTAAGAGCACAGGCTCAAGGGCCAGCATGCTGAGATTCCCACCCTGGTTCTCCCATGCAGTGTAGTCTGAGGTAGGTAACTTAGATTCTCAGTACCATAGTTTCCTTTGCTGTAAAGTGCAGATGTTACAAATAGTACCCACCTCTCAGGGTGGTATAAGGTTTAAATGTTTTAATATCTACATATGTATACATATGTATATAGATAACCCATACAAAACTCTGAAAAATAAGTGGAACATAGAAAGTACCATGTTAGGTGTGAGCTACGTATTACTAAAATTTTTCAAAATCTTCTGAGGCATGATTTTTAGGTAAGTATAAATTAAACCCAATCCCACATGATTTTACCTGACAATCCTGCACTGTATTTAGAGGAAAGGGTCTAGTGTATCATCAAAATATGCTTATTAAATTAACAGATTTTAGAGTACTTTTAATTTTTAAAAATTTGGGGGGAAAATTGAGTTTCTGATTGATTTTTGTTTAGCCCCAAATTTGAATATAAACGTCGCCATATCTCCAATAGTTGAGTTAATTAAGGTTTTACTATACTGTTTTTGTAGTGTTCTTCCTGATCTCAAAAGGAATGTAGATGTAGTGAGCTATCCTTTGGATTAGAAAGGTATATATGATTATCTGAAATCTAATGAAATGCACAAAAATTGTGACTGTTGAGATTTAACATGGATCAAAACAATCTATTCACTGGCAAGTCAGTACAAAGCAATAACCACAGCCAAAAGTATCCCCAAAGTCTGGTTTATGGCTAAAAATAGGAGGATTTCTTTATTTCCAAACTTAGGTACACAAAGGTCAAAATAATTTTCTTTATTGTAAAGACAGAAAATTTTTCTCTAAAACATGTCTGAAAAATAATGGTATCTGATTACCAAAGGTCATTTTATCTGTCTTTCTGAAAGGTTTTAGTGACTATTGTTGTTTGAAGAATTTATAGGATGAATTTATTGTGGGAAAGTTGTGAAATGGGGTCATAGCCCCATAGTCTTAAAAAAAAACAAAAAAAAAACTTTCCTACACCGAACCGAGCTATGGAAACATGTAATTTTACGTCAACTAGTGGCATTTGTTCCTGGAATCTGGAAAGTTTTTATGTGCTAGCAGTTAGATTATTTCTCAGGGACTACATAATTTTAGGTTTATATGTAGTGCATACTCCCTAAGCAGGGTAAAGCCCTGTTACATAATAGTAATGCTATCCTTTGAACTCAAAGACAACCCCTGGGCTGGTGGTTCTGTCAAGAATGGGGATATTTGGGGTGATTTATGGAGGCCCAAAAGTCTTTGCCACAGCACATAACTGTCAAACTTTGCTTCTGGGTTATAACTGGACCTCTGTGTCTGATTTCCATTTCTCATTGGGACTATTTCTCTGTCTTAAGTAGACCATGGTTTCCCATACAAAAGTAATAAAGTGGACTACAACTAGTCACTGCATGCCAGATTTTTCTTCCTTCCACTGCTATTTAAATACATTTTATTATAACGCTATATAATCTTTCTCTGTCCCCACAGTTCAGCTTTGTTTTTTTTTTCTTTTTGATTCCAATCCAGTCAGCTTGACATAGACTTTAGTAATCTTTTAACATCTGTTCTCCATGCCCAAAGAAATTCGTTAGTGATGAGCATCACTGTAATGTTTGTTCACTGTCAACATTTTAGAGTCCAGTTGGAAATCTTAGCATTTATTTTTCACCAATAAATTATAGAAGATTTGGGAAATCAAGAGCTTAATTCCTCTCCAATTCATGTGAAGCAAAACAGTCCAAATAGGAAACAATTTCACTGATGCTGGCAATTCAGGGATAGGTACCTCAAGTACAATTTCAGGTCCATATGTGCACATAGTGCCAAATCATGATCAGTATTCTTTTTATTTTTTTAATAACATTGTAGAAGAAAGAATACTGGATCTAGGATCAAAGGAGGTGGATACAATGTCTGTTCCACAAATTCTTGACTATGTGACTTTGGCAAATCCCTGAATATTTCTGAGTCTTCATTCCCTCACACACAGAACAGGGTTTAGAATCAGGTAACTTTAGAATCAGGGGTGGGGGACATTTGTTTTCCCAGCTAACCCTTCCTTAGTGACACTAATCAGTTCCTGCCCCATGCCATCCTCACAAAGCTATCAGTCATGGTCCAGAACACTGACCATAGGGGGACAAGTGACACACTCTAATCCAATCACATTTTCCTACCTAAGTTTGAATCTTGAATGGAGAGTCACAGGATGGAATGCAAAGGAACTGAATCACTTTAGGGATTCCATAAATTCCAAATGTTTCACTGAGGACTAAGCACCAGACATTGTTCTTATGTTTTACATAAATTATCTTATGTAGTTCTCACAACCACTTGACCTATAATACCTATCTAGGAACTAGAATATTATTGTCTTAAATTGGATTTTTCCAAAAGCAGAGGCCATGGAAGAATTTGGGAGCAAGTATTTCTTTAGGAGGTAATCCCAAGAGGCACAGGGTGTTTGCAGTGAGACAGGGAAAAGAGAGAGGCCAATGACAGTTACGGTGATCATCCACAGCCTTCATGACAGGCAGTGTGAATTACAGCTTCTCCAAGGTTCCCGAATCATAAGTAAAACCCTTTCCACATTTTGATGAGTGAATTTTTGTATGATTTTCTTTTTCATTATAGTGTCTTATAGAGATCAAAAGCAGACTTTTATTTTGAGGTCAACATAGTGTCTGGTGTAAATGATGTAGATGGAAACAGAAGCTTGGAAACAGAAGAAACTCTTAGTTTTGAGGATTCATAGAAATCATGGGATGAACTTTAAGATTTCACAGGATACAGAATGGCTGAGAACATGAGATTGACATTTGCACTTTCTTTCATACATTCTAAAGATATCTAACTTAAATTAAGTAAAATATGCACAACGGCACATGTGTCTGCTTCTCCTGAACTTTCATAATTATTATTTATTCAAATATTGGGCCATGGTGAAGTATAACTTCTAGATTTGGACTGATTATCAATAAAATATGCTCTACCTGTAAGGCCAACACTAGATAAGTTCACCTTAAATATTAAACAGCAAGTAGTGCCTCTATAATTTTTATACTATTACCTATGACACCACTTAGTAATATATGAGTATATTTAGTTTTGCCAAGGGTTTGAGATCCTTCAAGTAGGAAATCTGAAATCTGAAATTCAAATTCTATTTTATTTTCATATTTCAGTATATAAGATGGATCCCAGGAAGGAGAAAAACTGAGTTCATTTTATTTACACATGGGGAAAAAAAAAGGCTTTACTTGGCAAACAGGCTCAGTATGTCCTGACTACATCATAAGTTTTTTCAACAGTATCTTAAATCTAAGTTATTACTCCAAGTTGTTTATCTCATACTTTGTATTGCTTAACACTTGCTGCTGACAGATTTAGGACATAGTATAAGTCTTGTTTTATACTTGAATTCTTGAATAACCTGAAGATGGAGAACGGTAAAGGTGCAGTTGGTTCTGAGGTGGTTATACACACAACCTTAGTAATACTAGATAAGGTATACATCATAAGGGTATGATCAGATTCTCAAACTTGATTATCCCTAGAGAGTGAGCATAATTCTCATTGCTATCAGAGAATGACTAAATTTAAAATCTCATAAACAGGGTGGGGCAAAATTAGGTTTACAGTTGTTCCTATAGAAAATAATACAATAAACAATAACACAAGGATAAACTCTGTTTTGTGTACTCACAACTGTAAATTTGCTTTTGCCCCCTGTATTTTTGGAAAAGAGGATTAAGACTTGGTAAAGCAACTCTTACACTGGCACAAAAATTTTTGGGTCATCTGGGGTATCCCTAATTCTTCAGAGCTAAGTTTGCTCAAGTCTATCCTCAATAGAATATCAAAGTTTTCCTCAAGATATCTGTGGAGTACAGGGATGCTTACATTCTTAATATACCCCTCTAGGCTCCTGCATCTGCCAAGGAAGATTGGTCTAATATATCTTATATATTTAGCACCTGTTAAGCTACACATTCCCCTATGCAAGCCTACATATGGAACTCATTCTCATTGATATTTGAGAAACAAACATAAAATACACCCACAATACATGTTATTGTGCAGCCTACTTGATTCAGAATTTAGAATGACATGTTTTGGATGTTATATTTATAACCCTGGAAACCAGTCATAGGTAATATTAGGTATCGCTGTTCATAAAACTCTTTTACATTCAGCACTGCTAGTAATTATCCGCTGGTCAGTTCATTTCATGTAACTCATTTAAATCTCAAAACACATTTCAGTTATAACTATTATCATTCCCCTTTACAGATGAGAAAA